>BMAO01000405.1:0-18786 GCA_019973975.1 Trichonephila clavata | reverse complement strand
AAAGGTTAGCCACTCCTGATCTAAAGATCTGCACTTTAAATCTGTCGAGACTCAAAGCCCTGTCGTTGGTGTTGTTCTTACCACTTGAGCGATGTTCAAAATTATGAGGTCGTTCAACCAATAACCCTCAGGTAACTTCAAATTTTGACTTTCACAAGCAATCAAATCGATTTTAGCCCTCCCTCCTATCGGAACGATGTTCCAATCGATATTTTTTCCTCAAGAGGAAGTTCGGGTCAATGGTCAAAAGTTTCCACAACCTGAGCATGGATTAGTTTTTCATATTTCTTAGAACGATAGCTGCCACTTACTTCTTATATCCTTTAATACAGTAATTTTGTTCAATTCAAATTCAGACTTACTTTTATTTATTCCTCTCCAGCTTACAGCTATAAATACCTTTGTAGAACAATGGAACAATTGAATTCGCAATCCAAATTCTTGAAGGTCTATGTCCAAACATGAAAATTTTAGAGGAATTTAATCAAAGTTGTGATTTATTTCACATAATATTCAGACGAAGGCCAGATCGCCTACGAGTGGCGAAAAATCTTCAAGAAATCATAAACGAGATGAGACAAGTTGCCGGAATATTAGTAATTGCATTGTCAAGGTAGGAAAGAGTCCCAGCTGAATTTGATAGATTAGAAGCACTTTCTATTCCAGAATATCAGTAGTTTCATTACCGTACAGTTTCATATATATAATCGAAATATAAATCCTCAGACTCAACACTTTCATTCCACAAAGTTATTTACAAAACTTTCTCAACTTTAGATATGATGCAGGTAAACATAATAGCTTAAAACTACACAAAATATTAAGACTATGTAAATTTTAATTAGTTTTCAAAGTTATAGAAATTATTGTAAGTGTAAAGTCTTTTTACTCTTCCCTATATCCAATTCACACAGTGCCAGTTGCGATATTCCTCTTTTGACTTTGGTTGAATTCGAACACCGAGGTTTCCATTCGTTTGGTTTTAAGAATACTGTTATGTACCTACTAAAATAGGAAATTCAGTTCACTTCGTTTCTTTTCGCATTAGTCTACGCATTTTCATCTAATGAACTTAGAGCAGTCACAAAAATGAAAATAATAAAACAAAATATGATAATGCTTACAAAATGATGTAATCAATATATATTATAAAAGAAAGTGCACAATGTGTGGGCGTGTTTCTAAGGCTCAGAAATAAGTCCGAGTGCGATAAAGGGAATTATATGGTGTGGGGTAACCCCCATTTCCCATCCATGAAAAACATTCCCGTTTTTACCTAAATCGACGCTCAAGGGGTGTTGCGAGGGCTTGAAGGGCGTTATAGATAAATATTTCTGTTTTTGAACTATTAGACCTACAAATGTGAAATTCTTTAGGCATATTCCTTTCATGGAGTAGAGATCCGATACAAAAGGGGGTTAACGAAAATAGACCCTCAAGGGGCATTGCGAGGGCTTAAGGAACGTTATAGATAAATAATAAGAGCACTCATTAAAAAGTATATTACATTTTTCTATACATTGTTTTGTACCGAATTTTACTCAGCTGTTTTACACTATCAGGCCAAAAGTATCCGGACACACCTTAAAAAAGTGGTTCTGGCGAGTGACGCAATTTAATAGGTAATTGAAAGCTATAAAAGTGTTGGTAGTGGATTGTCAGATTGAATTTATGCGTTTGTGAGGCAATGAGTAAGTCAAAGAAGCTTAGTGAGTTTGATCGTGGCAGTATAATGGGATGCCACCTTTAAGGGAAATCAGTTCGTGAGATTGCGGACATTCTACAGAAGCCTAAATCCACTGTGAGTGATGTAATTGTGAAGTGGAAACGTCGAGGCACTGAAACAGCAGAAAAACGAACCGGTAGGCCGAAAATACTTGGTGAACGCAGCCGCAGAACTCTGAAAAGGGTAATGAAACAAAATCGAAAGTCCTCGTTGGTGGAAAATTCTCAAGAGTTCCAAAGTTCATCAGGAATTAGTGTTAGCAGCAGGTCTGCCCGTCGAGAGTTAAAAAACTTGGGATTCCATATTCGTGCAGCCGCTCACAAGCCAAACATCACTTTACAGATTACAATGGCATCGATTACATGGTGTAGCATCGATTACAATGGTGTAGAGCTCGCCGTAATTGGACTGTGGACATGTGGAAAACTGTTCTTTGGAGTGATGAATCTCGCTTTACAGTCTGGCAGCCGGATGGACGCGTCTGGGTTTGGCGGATGCCCGGCGAATGTTTCTTTAGCGACTGTATTGTGCCGACTGTTAAGTTTGGTGGTGGAGCATAATGGTGTGGGGTGTTTCTCGTGGTTTGGCCTGGGTCCGTTAGTTCCTGTGATTGGAAACATGAACTCTGAGATGTATGTGGACATTCTGGACAATGCTGCACTCCCAACTCTATGCCAATATTTCGGGGAAGGCCCATCTCTCTTCCAGCAGGATAACTGCTCCATTCACAAATCGGGACTTGCACAGACGTGGTTTGACGAAATGGGTGTTCAAAAACTGGACTGGCCTTATCAAAGCCCCGATCTAAATCCCAAAAAATACCTTTTGGACGAATTAGAGTGCAGATTACGTAGCAGCCAAATCGACCATCCTCATTGCAAGCATTCACTTGCGCTGTGATGGATGCCTGGAAGGCAATTCCTATAGTCATCTATCAAAAATTGGTGGAAAGTCTTCCCAAACGTGTGCAGGCTGTCATCCATGCAAACGGGGGACCAACATCATATTATTATGTGCCTCAGGACGCTCTAAGTCCATACCACTGGGTGTCCGGATACTTTTGGCCAGATAGTGTAAGAAGAAATATATTTTTTTCCATGTAAAAACAATAACCCGTTTGTTAAAAATAGCTGGTTAAAAATAAAAAAGAACATCAAATATATTTCAGTTTTGGAGTAATGAAAGTATGTGTCGCTAAAGAAATAACGATTATTTATTTCAAGTTAAAAGTTTTATAGTAATAGGTAAGTTTCGAGTGTCCAATTTAAATCTTTTGTTAACATTTAAAAGCTCTGTGATCTTTTTTTTAAAATTAAAACGATATTTTTCTGTCAAATGGGCTGTGAATTGGTAATTACCATTGCAGTACATTCCCAGGGAGCTGGTATCGCTTTTTAGAGTGGCACCGTATAAGTGGATATCAATTTCCACTATGTAATTTTGATGCCCATTTTCCTTCCCAGATTGAGGCACCGGAGCTCTGACGATGCGAAACTGTACTAGAAATTTAATTTCGCCGAGAGCACCCTAGTCACAAAGACAATAACGTAACGGAGAACATTAGACCCCCTACCTTTGTTCAAGTGTTTGATAACGTGTACTGTCTGCTTAAAAAGGTCGCAGGTGAGGCCTACTTTTGCATAGAGGCTAAGCACCTGAAGTAATCTTAAGACGTCACTTAATGTTTAACTAGAGTTTTAAATTGTTTAATTATATCGCTTTGGGCTCAGAGTCGTTGTATAAACGAGCAAAAAGATGGTTCTGTCTGTTTTCGCAAAAATATACGGTGAATCAATCAAGCTCAGACTGATACGGGACTAATTATTTTCATGTTATATTTATGTATCTTTGTTTTAAATAAATTTATACAGAATGTCCTTTAAAATGTCATTTAAATGTGCGATTTTTTCCCCTTTTCCCTAGCAACCTTTCCATTGCGAAATTGAAGACACTTTGGGTATTCCATGTCTTAATTCCGGACCAGTGTCATGTAGAGTTCGTCTGGATCGTGGAGGTTATGTTCCAGGCGAAAGTATATGTCTTTTCGCCACAATTGATAATGGAAGTCGCGTTACCATAAAGAAGACAAAGGCCATCTTAACTGAGGTAAGAACAGTATTCTTATTTTTCTTTACTGTACCTAGGTATCTTAACTTAGAAGTCTTGATTCTCAGATAGATTATTTTGAAAAATTCTAAGGGTTTAATATTCTTTTCAACAAAAATAATTATGCAATGTTATACATGCGCAGAAAAGTAGAATTTGATGAATCAATTTCTGAAGTTTGAAATCATCAAGAAATTTTTATATCAATGACTTTTGGGATTAGTTGATACTCTCTCGTATTATACCATCGATCAATTCTTTAAGAGAAAAAACGTCACCAAATCCTGCGATATGCAGCCAATAGGGAAAAACTGTTCCTATGCATGTACAAACTCTATAATCTTGCTCACTCAGACGATGACAGCATTTGGCAACATCTTTTGATCAGGGGATGTTTCTTGATTTTGCGAAATTGAGTGGCGGTATAATACTCTAATACCGAAAGATTTTAGTAACCCAAATATGTTTCACTTTTCCGAACCATGGTCAGAGGATGAATTCGGCGTATAAACTGGCAACCCGGTTTAACTATTAACGTTACGCCAAGGTGAAGATTTTCTACGTTGTCAAATTTAAAGTGCGTCAATGACTATTAATTTTGCTTCTCTTTTTGCAAACAATGAATGGAAACCATCATCCATAAACGGAATATTGAAACTAATAAGTTTCTTGGTGATCGTTTAAAATAAGGTATTAGAGGAATTTGATTAAAACTCAAGACGGTCTCATTTAGACAAACACGTATTCTCCATTGAACCAAAACAGAAAATAAACTAATTGTACTTGTTCTATTTCTGATACTTAGAGAAAATTTAACTTCAGAATTGGGTAACGATGCCTAAATGTTATAAAAAAGAATGTCTTCAAAAAGATTTTTAAATAAAAAATACATATACTTTTAAATAAAAGGCATCTTGTGTGTTACACACATAGACATCTCTAAGTGTTTTCTTGTTATTAACAAATATATACTTATTAAGAGAAAGTTTCTGCGAAGAGCAAAAGTTGGCAACAACGAAGCGTATGAACCGATTAATTAAAAACACATGATGGCTTTTATTGTGTGACTATAACGTCATATGAACTGATTGATTAGAAACACGTGGTTGTCATTATCATGTGACTATGACGTCACATGAATTTAGTGTATTAGTTTTTTTTATCAAAAATTTAGTTGTAAATGAGTTAAGAATTATTATACATGGTGTTCCAATGAAATGTATACACTCTTTAAAGGTTTATGACGACCACAATTTTTGTTTTGTTTTTTCGGGTGTGATGACTTGAAATAATGGCTGAACTCAAACTAAATCTTGAGCAAAGAAAATTCATTCTAAAGTGCTACTAAAAGTATGAGAACAAAAGTGAAAAAAAGTCTGCTTAGAACGGAGTTTTAACGAAATGCACCTACCAGACTGAATTATTCGATTGCGAAATGTTTAAGGAAGAAGGAACTTTTAAGAATATCTAAAAGGACCATTCCGGAATACACGATTATCCACTATTTAAAAGTTTCATTAAACGAACTAGAAAATCTATTCGACAAGCGGATGGTAGAAAAGCAGTTCCAAAATCGAGCGTCCATTGCATTTTGAAGCGTCCCCAATGGAAGAATTTTATTTCTAGATTAGTCTACGCTTTCAATAAAGATAATCGTGACCGAAGAGTTGGATTTTGTGAGTGGTATTCAAATGTCAATTGAAATGGTTAGGGACGATTTGGATTCCATCGATCAATGTTATCAGCTGTGCCTAGCCCAAAATGGCCGACAATTTGAACATTTCCGTGTAGTTTTCCATTTCGTCGGCGCAAGCGATAAAATCGCCAAAAATGATATAACTGACGACAAACGGAATATTCCCGCTGGTATCCTTTTACTACTACATTTTTAAAATAAGTCGCGGTCTTTTTTATCAGTAACGTTTTTTCCCCCAATAATACATGAAAAATAGATGTGGACCAATGAGAACTAACATTTATAACGTTTTTTACGTGTATATTGTGTGTTATCACCAATAAAGCCTGCTTGGTGAGATTTCGCTGACTGAAAGGAAAAGTACCCATTTTCGTTAAATAGCTAGTTCCTACATTTGTTCACATTATTTTGAAAACTTTTGTGTATCATAATAATTGTTAAGTGTTATAGTCATTCAAAGAATGTATATACAACCTCTTTGACAATAAAGTTCGGTGAATACACCTGTAACATTAACATAGATGAAACATTAATGGAAGTTACCTTACAGTCCTTCCAAGTAGTCATCTTCCATAACTATACATCGCTGAGATCTGATATACATGTCCTGGAAGCTTTGCAAGAAATCTTCTTTCGGGATGGAGTTCAAAAGCCTCGTCACGTTTCGATGGATGTCAAAAATATCGTCAAATCTCTTTCCTTTCAAAGCGAGTTTGAGTCGTGGGAATAGGAAGAAGTCTGAAGGATTGAGATCTAGCGAGTATGGAGGATGTTTAATTTGCACCACCCTCTTTTTTTGCCAGGAACTGTTTCATGATTTTGGCTGTGTGAGGGCGAGCATTGTCTTGAACAAAAGTCCATGAGCCTTGTTGTGCGTACTGGGGTCGTACCCTTCGTAAATGTTTCATGAAGCGGGTCAAAATTTCAATGTACCTTCCAGCATTCATCGTTGATCCCTCAAGTAAGAATTCCTTGTAAATAATGCCTTGATTATCAAAACAGATAATGAGCAACGTTTAGATGCGTGATTTTTCTGCTTAGAACTTTTTCCGATGTGGTGATGCAGGGGAATGCCATTCCATGCTTTGCCGTTTCGTTTCAGGGTCGTATCTGAGATACCAGAACTCATCTTCAGTGACAATACAGTTCAAAAAATTTGGTGCCGCGTCCGCCGTTTCGACGAAATTCCGTGAAGCCTCTAAACGGGCCTGCTTCTGATCGTCGGTCAAGGGATGTGGCACAATACGACAACACGTTTTTATAAACCTCTAAATTCAGGGTAACGATTCGTCACACGGACTCACAGTTCATCTTCAATTCACCAGCTATCATGCGCAGAGTTAATCGACGATCTTTCATAATTAATTTACTAACTTTCTCAATGTTTCCATCTCTGACGGAGGTCGCCTGTCTTTCGCTACGAGGGTTATTGGGAACACTTCCCCGATTTTCTCGAAAACAGGCGAACCACTCGTACACACATATCATGGTCAGTGCTAGATCTTCATAAACACGTACCATCATCGCATAAGTTTGTTTCGGTGTCTTACCAAGCTTAAAACAAAATTTTAAATTGATCTTTTTTCGTTCATTTTCCCTTTATCAGTTTAAAACTCCATCCTAAAGCACAAACTTTGAAAAAGAAGTCTCACGTGGAACACAAACGATGCTCCACGTAACAACGGTGGGGGCATGGTCAACACCTGCCGCTACGCAAGTGCAGGGTTTTGTTTCGCCAGTGTTGTTCGATCGGCCGTTCTGACTTCATTCGCCGAACTTTATTGTCAGAGGTTGTATTTTATTGGGACACTCTGTATTTTAAACATAGAAATATAAATACCCAAACACTTAAATATAATTGCAAACACATATGATTTAAAATGAATTTCCTAGAAAAAATTAAAAAGAGAAAGAAAATCTGGTTATTTCAACAATACAACATTATTTACTTGTTTTTTTTTTCACTATTCTCTCTCCGCAGTTTCAAATTTCTCTCACCGCTAAGCCTTTTTTTTTACGCTCACTTCTTATTTATCTTATCATCTCTGATTCTTTATCCCCCTTCATAAAACAAACTTCACAGTTTTTTCTATGTAAACATTTTCACCTTTATCTTTCATCTTCACGCACACATAAAAATAATTCTAACTTTTAGCAGTTATTTTAAAATTTTATATTTTTCGCTGATAACGGAACTCTTTCAAGCAATAAAATAAAATAAAAAATGCTTTTACCCCTCTGTAATAGAAAATGGCTTTCATTTCCATAGCAGCAGAAGGTTTCTCCAAATGGGGGCAGCTGGAAAGACGAATTGAGCTGTCTGCGTAACCCGATAACTTATAGTTCTGTGATATGTTTTATGTGTCATCTGTCACCTGGCAGAAAGTCTGAAAAAAATAATGGGAATGATGTGTGATTTAGGCATCATTTCACTGAAAAGTGGGATTCAAAACTATGTAACAAGAAGCTAAAAAAGAAAAAAAAAATTAGGAAATAAATCTTCTGAAAAGATATCTATCAGTCAGCACAAGTTTAAATCACGTCGTTTAACAAATGTAACATTTAGGTTTTTTTAATGTTGCGAACTAAAAGTATATATTAGAACTTTTCTTTTAGTTGTCTGAAAAAGCATCTGTATTGTTAAAATTACAATTATCTATTTATTAATAAGGATATATGTATAAATACAAAAAATGCCATTTCTGATTAATTTAATCTAATAAAAAATTATTTGTAAGGATATTTTTCACAGTAATCATGAATGAAATTTTTATAATTATTCTAGGGTTTGGTAGAGCAAAATATCTTTATTATAGCGGTAGTATATTTGGGATATCATAGATTGAATGTTTTTGACAAAGATTGTGTATTGTATTTATTAAACTGTTCTTGGATTTATAATTATGCTTGTATGAATTAATTTACTGGATTTTTTTGTAACTAAAATGAACAATTTACATACAGTCCATAAAATGTGTAAAGAAAATTATTAATTTTTTTTATGTTTATATCAAATTACACAAATACTTTGAATGCAAATAACATAAATGTTACTTGCTTTTAAATAATTTTGTACATGTAGCAGATTTGCATAATTTGTGTTGCATATTGATATACAAATAACATCGATAAAAATGAACAACATTTGTTCGTTGATTTTGATTTTTTTGCTAATTATACAATTGTTGACATGACTAATATTTTTGAATGTATATTAAAAAAACAAGTAACGTTTTTAAAGTAAACAATTAAAATGATGAATTAAGGTATTTACTATGTGTATGTGAATATATTCTTACAAAAAAAAAACTAACTTTACAAGAATTCTTATTTATACTCTCATTCAATTGCATAAGAATTAAATCAAAATTTTAAAAAAATTTAACATAAATTGTGCTAGTTAAATAAATTAAACCCTTTTACAAAATTGGGTTCCATTTATATGTTTTCATGCAGTTTGAAGAAACACTGAATTCTAAAATGTAGTTTACACAGTATAACACTTCCAACAATTTTATATTTAATAATGAATTTTTGCTCTCAATAGTCTCAGTTATTATTTTCGAATTCACTAGGGATATTAGTTTTTTTTATTTGAAATCGTTCTCTTTTTTTTTATTTTATTTTGAAAACTATTTTTTTAAAGTACCTGCTAATATATATATATATATATTAATAGAAATTTTGAGAAATTGAATTTCTGAAATGCTTTTCTTCAAAACAGTTTTTTAAAATATCACTACTTAAAAATACTAACTGTAAAAACAAACATATTTTCAAAATTGTTTATAAAAATTTGATTAAATAAGCAAATGCGTCTTCTGTATTTGCGACAAAAATGTTTTTCACATTTTGCGAGATTATAAATTACTTATTCTCCTTTTATATTTTCTCATGTGTATATTGTATGTCAATATATTTCTAATTTCTGAAATATTTCATACACCTGTTCACTTAAAATTATTTCTATAAAATTGATAAAATTGTTTTAAGTCAAATGGAAAACTTTCAAAACAAAAAGATGAGTGATAATATTTAATACTCCTTTTAATTTGCATTATTTTTCCACGATATCATATTTCAGAAATATGAATCTATTTTTAATTTCATCTTTGTGTAAACTTTAATCTTACATTTTAATTTTTTTTAAAGATATTTTTGTAAATTTTTACAAGGACTCAACGTTAATAACTAGACACGTGTTAATCTGTATATACAATTTGTCCCAGGATTATTGGATCAAACTTTATGGCTAGTTAGGTACATCACAAGGACTCAGATTTGCATATCAACACATGGTCGGAAATGTCATAATATTTATTGGTCGAAAGTATACATGTGCTGTGGTAGATGATATGTGAAAATATCACAAAACATATTTAAAGTTTCCACCATTGTTAGCACGATGCGTCCGTTACACCATAAATAAAACGTAGGATGGAAAATGCGCTTCTTGGCGAAGCTGGTAGAAATATCACCAAACAAAGAGCATACGATAATCTGTGAGGAACAGTGACGGTACTTTTTGAAGATAGTATGAGTGTAATGGTTTGCCTTCACGTTGTAAAACACGATGAACACTACTCTGAGATCTTCCTACAGTAGAAGCGATGGCTCGTACCTTGGTACTCGGACACCTTCGAATTGTATCCCACAAATTTTATTTCATGCTGGGAGTTCGAATTACTTGCGGCCCACCCTATCTATGCTTATTACCTCGTAAGGATCCACATTCACACAAGCTGTAATGCAAATTAGTAAACATCCGGCAGTCCGATTGCACCTCTCTGTGGGTACCTTCCCCGATACAATCTTTCTGCTGCAGGCACATTTCTTTCTGCCATCAGTAACTCAGGTGCATATCTGCCAGCTCGGTGTTCTTAAAATGTCCCATACTCCTCTGCGGTCGATGAAAGCTCAAATTACTGTGGAAATGCAGATCTGTTTTCTCCAATGCTCTTGTGAACAACACCACCTGGAGCCGAACGAAAACGTTTAAGACCATGTGTTGCAATGCAAATCTGAATCCTTGTGATATCCTTTACCTCTCCATAAAGTTTGTCCCAATAATTCTCGGCCTCCCCTGATTATATATACATATATATTCCTCCCTATCATGTTTAAGAAACATGAATCAAATTTCAATTTAATCTTAGCTTAAAATTTAAGCTTACATTAATGTTTTGAAAAATGTACTTTTTTAAATGTTTACATCTGTCCCAAGTCAATAACTAGACACTTGTCAATCTATATACATACACTAGCCGTTACCCACCCTCTTTTCTGGGTATTTCATAATGTTGTAGGAATATATACTGGCGGAATATATCGTTAGGGACAAAGTCCGAAGTTTGGCCGGTTCGTGAATTGGTTGGAGAATTCACATTTTGGCCAATGAAGTACTTGCAATTAATATTGTACATTCTACTTTGACTGACCATTTCGTGAAGTGGTTGGGAAACCTTGACCAAAATCCGATGTGATTATGGTAAATTGATTGGTAGAATGTCTTTAAATAATATAAACAACAAAATTACTTTTTCCTTCATATTTGTTTCAATTAGTAACTTTATTTGCTATTTGTGCCTTTGCACAAAATTTCATATTTTTTGAAGCGATATTTCGGGAGACAACATTTTCTAGGATTTCTAACATTAGATTTATGAGGCAGAAAAAGACTAAAGATCACCCTCAAAAGTAGTTGACAAATTGAGTACTCAATTTGCTTTTGTATTCATACACGATACGCAACGCATTTGCTCAAGATATACTTCGTCATTTTGAAGGCCGCAAATCTAATCTTCTTCACGCTATCACGTTGTTACAGCATATGCTTTCACTGAATAATTTCTGTTGTGGCTTTAATATGAGAATAGAATTACACGAGATCATATTTTTATATATTACAAACTTATTTTTAACTCAGAGGTGTCACATATTTGAACTCGTTTCTGAAACTATTTTGCTAAAAAAAAAAGCAGTACACAGAAGTGCTCATTTTTAAAAGCTTCATTTCTAACAGTGTGTAAAACAATCTGCTCTTGCTTTCTTTCTTCCTACTTTGACAGATCGTCCCAAGCCAATTCGCAAATTGTCCGGTCAAAGCCCGAAATCAAAAAAAGATCGGACATTGGCCGGTAAGTTTACAGCAAAGTTGGCCAAAACGCGAATTGGCCAGCAAATTCACGAACTGGCCGATTTCGCGCCGGACATTGGCCGTAATATATATATAAATTATTGATATCTAAGTCCAAGCATTAAGTGTTCGATTGAAAAAGAATTCCTATAACTCTCACCTCTTGATTTAAAAAAAAAGTGTAATAACCCTCCTTCTCCCGTCTACCCTGTGACCCAGCTAAAGGTGTGGAAGGAAGTGAAGGATTATTCGACATAATTTCCAATTGTTTTATTTAGCATTTTAATATACTCAAACACAATTCAATGCAGCATAATAAATAGGATGTGCCAATCAGTCAACAGAGGGAAGAGACGAGATTCGCGTTTTGGGAGAATACATCTAATAAACCACTTTTTAATAATAGTTCTTCTACCTCAATATTACTTTACACGGTAGATATATAACTAATGGCCGCTTAACCTCTTTAATACTTTAAATATGAAACGTAATATGAAGGTGAGTCTTCTAATCAATTAAGGTTTAATTTATCAATATCAACTTCCTGCCTTTAATCTCTCTCAAGGCCTTTCTAACCTTTTGCGATATTCTTCACCTTGTATGTCTCTTGCTACTTTTAGTTAACTAACCTTCTAACTTTCTACTATCTATCCTTCTTCACATTCTAACTCACTAACTCCTTTAACTCGCGAACTAGAACTATATATAATAAACTTAATTTGCATATCACGCCTTCTTCTTAGAAAAAGGTTGATTATTTTTGATAGCCCGAAAGAATTCCCAAGAGGATTAGTATAAGGACGCGTATAGATCCATCACAAAAGGACAAAACTTCTAAGTAACAATTTCTAATTTTGAAGCAGAATTATCTTTTACGCTCCCGTAATCCTCTCCCCCAAAGTAGTTTTCCGCAAAACCTATTTTTGGTGGATCTCTACTCCACAAAATAAACATGCTTGCCTAATTTTAAGTCAAAATCTAATAGTCCAAAAACTGATTTTTTTTATTAATAAGCCCTGTTTCCCACTTTGGGAATCAATTTTCACAAGACCCGTTCTTAGCGCATTTCAATTCAACAAAGGAACATGCAAATCAAATTTCGTTACTGTAGGTCTAGTTGTTCAAAAACGGGAAATTTTTTTTATAAATAAACTTCAGTAACTCCCGTTCCCTCTCCCACATTAGTTGATTTGTATAAAATCTCTTATTAGTGGATTTCTATTCAACAAAAGTAATATGCTTACCAAATTCAAAGTATGTGAACCACTGGCGTAGCTGGTCCTGAGAAGGTCCCATATATAAATTTATTGGAGATCATTTTTGGAGCGTTCTCAATATTTTACGATTTTTTTCTTACACCTTTTGGAGCCCTTGAAACTTGGGGGCCCCGTATCATTGAACAAGGTGGTAGCTAAGCCCCTGATGCGAACCTAACAATTCAAAAACATATATTTTTATCAAAAACACCTCACAACCCCTTTGGGAGTCGATTTTAGAAAAACCTCTTTTGTAGTTGACCTTTAATCCCTGAAAGGAATGTGTCTGCCAAACTTCAAGTCCAGGTCTGATAGTTAAAAAATATTAATATTTATCTGTAACGCCCCCTTAGACCTTTGCAAGGCCGATTTTCACAAAATCCGTTTATAATGGGTCTCTACTCCAGAGAAAGAACATCCCTAGCAAATGTTAAGCCTGTAGGTCTAATAGTTCCGAAGATATCGTGATGAGTGAATGAGTGAGTGAGATAATTTAAACCTTCGATAATACGAACCTCTCGCTAATTTGAAGTATATGCTCAGTCCCTAGAAAAACTCTTGATATTTCGAGTTAAAACAATACGTTTTGATACACTCAATAATTCGAAGTAAAATCTGTGGCTGACCAGACTACAACACGCAATATTTCGAAGTTATCTTACAAAATTCTCGACAATTCGAACACTCCACTCACTATCATGAACAGTCCTGTAGCAAACAGGTTCGAGCTTACAAGTTTTGTGTTGTATTGTCTCTGCGTGTTTTCCCTGTAGCGTAACTCCTTTAATGACCATCTGTTAGCTACCCCTTCTTAGTGTTATCCGGTTCATCACTTTATACACTTTTATTGCTTTCCTTCCTCAAGTGGACAATAGACCAACCGCACCTGTTGTCAACCGTCCATATCTTTCGTTTACCACGTGGCCTTGCTACACATGTGTTCAAAAAGGCTGGTCCACTATTGTGAAGAACAGATGCGTAGGATTGTGTATGAATGTACTGAATGCATTTTTTCAATACAGAGGACTTTTAACTTCTGTATAATATTTATATTGTATAGTAAAAATTCTTTTAAAAATACTTTTATATAATTTTATACATTTGTACAATTGTTGTTTTATTACATCGTTTCAAAATTAAACGCGTTAGAAAAAATTTCTCTTCGTGTATTTTGGGAGTTTTTTCTACCCTCTTGATAATTCGAAGTTTTTCATTGGTCCCTCCAAATTCGAATTATCGAGAGTCGACTGTATATAGATGCATGTATATGTAATGTATTCATTTTGTAAATTGAAAATCTGGATATAGATCAAATTATTTGATAATTTTAAGATCAAATGAGAAAATTGTGCCTCCTTTATGCTCAAGTGTCAGGTAAGCAAGAGAAAGAATTATTCTTTTTCTGCATTTAAATGTAAGGGAAATATAATGGGAATAAACATAACCACGGGCACAAGTGAAGTGAAGTATATAGAAATATTTTTCATAGAAATTACATCAGTATTTGAGGGAAAAGTTTAAAACACTCAGTAAGGCTCGTGTAGCTATTATGATATTCTTTTTTTAGGAATCACCAATAAATCATTTTAAAATTCGATGTCTAATCCATTTTAACAAGAAATTACGAATAAGTCTGACAAAATATAGGTTTTAATCCTTTAATGCTAGATGCGCGTTTCGAAATATGGTATTCGGAATTATGACTCAGAGAAAAAAATATGTAAGATTAGAATTTTAAGTAAGTATTAAATTATATTACATATATATGTAATGCAGTGGAGTTGAAAGAAATAATTTTTCATTTTTTAAATCAGTAAAAATTAGTAAAGTAACAAACAAATTAATAAATTTTATTTTACACGCTTCCATGTCTCATATTTAATGTAATACATAAATAAAAAAAAAATATCGCAATAAAATAGAATACTTTGTAATAGGCCAATTCATAATTCTAAAATATATCTATATATATAAAGTAAGAAAATCGATTCACTCACTTACTCATCTCGAGATCTCCAGAACTATTTGACCTTCAGAACTGAAATTCGGCAGACACACACACACATGTTCCTTTCATGGAGTAGAGTTCCACTAGGCATGGGTTATATATATATATATATATATATATATATAGCGAAAATTGATCCCAAGGAGGGGTGCCGGGAGTTAATGAGGGGCTTAGATTTTTAAAAAATTCTGTTTTTGAACTACTAGAACTTCAGTAATGAAATTTGTTTTGCGTGTTTCTTTTGTTTAGTTCTAATCCGCTAAGAACGTATCTCACGGAATTTCGACTCTCAAAGGATTAATATTGGGTTGATGCATAATTATCCGGCGTTTTTTCAACAAATTTTATTTAAAAAAATCAATAACAATATTTGACAAAAACATGTGTAAACGATTATTCGGGAGCGTAGTTACTTCAATTACTGCTTCCCATTTGCTTGGCAGACGGTCGTTTCCACGAGCGAAGAAGACACGATTCTTAGAGGCGATCCACGCTTTGACATAGGCCACCAAGTCATCCGATCGTCGATTCCGAGCTTGATCGGCGAAATCAGATGGCCGACCTCTCCCTGGCTTATCCTCCAAGCTGGTTATCACCTGATTTGAAACGGGCAAACCACTCCCTACACTGACTTTCACTAATTGTTCCTTTGCCAAAAAGTTCGTTGAGATCGCGAAATGACTGTGCTGCTTTCCATCCTTTCTCGAAGTGGTAGAGCATAATACGGCGAATATGACAATGGTTTTCGACACGCATTTTTCTAAAACAATAGACAAGATTATTTTTACATAAAAATAATAAGCAAAACGCTGCTTTTCACTGATGAAAAATGTGCTGATATAAACGCCGGATAATTATGCATCAACCCAATAAAAGTCTCTCAAATAAAAAAAAAAACTTTTGAGCTTTCAGACTTAGACTTGAAAATTACCAAGCATATTTCTTTTGTTGTTTAGAGAACCACTGAAATGGGGTTTTCCGGAAATCAACTTTGGTGGAGGGAGCTACAAGAGCATAAAAAATCATTCAACTTCAATTTTAGAAATTCGAGTCCTGCTCTTTTTAAATCAAGACGTGAATGTCATAAGAATGTTTTTCTATACAATCGAACGCTAAATACTAGGACTTAAATATCAATAATTCATATGCAGTATATATTCATACAACATTATGAACTATCCATCAAAGCGTGAGGGTAACGGCTAGTATTTATATATTGATTGTATAATCCAGTTGTCTTCAAACTTTTTCGACTCATAGAACCCTTAGAACGATAAGGTGTTTTCAGGGAGCTCCATTCCACACATACATTTACAAGAGCATATCTTAAAATAATATTTAAAGTGTATCAACATGTTATAAGAATGTTCTTTATGTAAATACCTACAATTTTCTAAAAAAAATATTTTATTTGTTATAAAAATTTTGATGTATAATTTACTTATTAATAAAATTAATTTGTGACATTTAGTAACTAGAATATGTGTTTGGCTTTTTTTTTTTTGCAAATTATTGAAGTCTAAGTCTATTAAAATTATCTACTCTCAAATTAATATTCTGCATTTAATTTTTTTACAGATACCACCTTGTAAAAATTTTTAATTAAATACATTGTTCTGAATGGCAATTATTGCTGTGCGAGAAATCCTGCGCATTTTGCATTAATTTGAAATCAAAATTTCAATTAGATTTAGATTTTACGTCGCATCTGTTTATATGCCGATATATATATATAAGTTGTTTCCTCTCTTTCATTATAGGTGGGCTTTTTTTTTACAAATGGAAAAGGTTTGGAAACTATTTAGCTTTGCAAAACATTGTACTAACGAGTATAAAATTATTGCACGGAACCCGGAATAGCAACTAATAAAATTTTCATTATCTAGTAGGTAGTACATATTTAGCGCAAACATATTTTAATATTATCCTTTATCAAATTATAATTAAAGTTTTTAAAAAGAATTATTACAAAATACAATTATGTATAAATAAAATTTTTAGTTTTAATGACTGGGATGAGCTTTAGATACTTGTGGTTATACAAATATCATAGAGCACGTAAAAAGCTATTTTGGATACACATTTACCCCTTTCTTTTCGATTTTGACTCATGGAATCACTAGGTATGCCTTGAGGAACCCCTAAGTTCCGTGGAGCACAGTTTGAAAACCACTAGTCTAATCCAAGCCGCGAGAAGAAAAAAAATGTTTTGCGGTTTTTCGTTTCCAAATGCAATATTTGTACATTGTTCCTTTCAAACCCGTAATCATAATGTCGTAAAGGTCAATGATCGAATGTTTTCCTCAGACCTGAATTAAAGGCCATCTTCATTAGCATATTAAGGCTTCCAATAATGGGCTTAGCTCTAGGAAGCCTTATGAACTCCTCGTGAATGAAGATCTCTTAAAGAGTCCATCTACAGCGGGATAATGAAAATCTTCCAGCTTTGATTAAATCAAGTCAGAAATAAAGGACGTGAGATGATTCATTATCCATGAATTTTTTCACATGACTGAATCGAGCACTCCGAAATGCTTTTGTTCTAAGAAACGCCGCCATGATGTTAATTAAAAACAATTCGTAATTTCTTGATATCACAAAAAAGGCTTAAATATACATGCATATTTTGATAAGTTTACGCTGCATAAAAGAGCATTTTGAGAAGTATACGTTGTTGTTTTTAAAATAACATTAAATTCAATATACTGGTTTTAAATTATTTAAACGTTCGAATATACCTTCGAATTTTGAAATAGAGGCTTAACGATGCGTGCTATTCGTTGTAACTTTGTATTTCTTCTGTTGTCATTCCGTTTCTTTCAAGTAATTGATTTTAAATCGGATTCATTCTGAAATTCTTCGCATTAGAATGCGTTACACTATTAATCTAAAAATAAATGGACCGTAATGGGTTCATTAATTATGTGCTTTATTATGGAGACGTCTGAAAGATTCCATTTTTTCTATTATATTTGTTAATGCTTAACATTTGTTTTGCGATTTTATTAAGATGAATAATGCCATTATGCATAATATATCTATAATTGGTTAAAATGAAGAATAGGATGTACGCTAAATTTACCAATTTTGGGGATCAATAGTGATTTTATTTAGAAAATTTTTTTTGTCAAACCTTACAATGTTATTATTATTATTTTGGTATTTTTTGGTGACTCTTAAGACAATTTGACGATCTTTTTAACAAATCTGTCTTCTTTATGTGTGTTATAACATAAAATCAATAAATTTTACTTTACCGTCTGTTAGTCTTTCAATCCCTTCCCCCAGACACACGTGGCTTACCACAATTTACATATGTCTTGGAAATCGCAAAGTTTTACTCAAAATTTCATGTATGACTTCCTCACTCATCGAACTACTAGCTTCTGCAGGGTGAAAAAGATTGATGCATAAGCATTAGGATTATTTGCTGATTATCGTTAACGTACGCTTGAAAAATTGCTATTGAAATAAATTCTGAAACTACCCCGTATTTTAATAAGTCTGAGAGTCTTCATATTGAGTGGGAGTTAAGAGAATGAGAATCAGGGACGTAACTACTGCGGTATCATCGTTACGGGACCCACAATAACAGGGCTCCCATATCTAAAAGCGGCCCCGAAGGAATTTTCATACAGGGCCCCCTCAGAGTTAGTTACGCCAGTGATGAGGATATCAATACACAAATGTCAACAATTGGTACCACTTGATTTTGACTTGAAATTATAAAATTCGCATCCAATGATCTTCATGACGCTCCTAGGACATATGATCCCAATGTGGTTCTTACGGACTCCTGGGGGTCTTTGTGACTGCCGAGGGGGCCAGAGAAAAATTCAAAAAATTTTTGGGGTATTT
>BMAO01000404.1:0-21498 GCA_019973975.1 Trichonephila clavata | reverse complement strand
TCTTAAAAAGCGTATAAATGGATAATATTTGGATATTTAGTGTCAGTTGAATTAGAATATACTTATATATATATAATTATTTTATGAATATCATTGGAGAAAAAATGATTAAAATGCAGTTTTTTGGCAAAAAAAAAAAAAAAAAATGAAAGAATAACATATTTTAAAAGCATTCCTCTTTTATGAAAAATGCTTCTATAATTACAATATATTGCAGATACATAGCTGGGACTTCTATACAAGGGCTGAACTATACAAGATTTCTGAAATGTGTAATTTAGAAGATGGATTTATTTATATTTCGGTATATCAAAAAGTAGAGAAATTTTAAAAAACATTCATTATTTATTTACAGTTGATCGTAACTTTGAAAATAAAGTGAATTTTTCAAAAATCTTGGTTCAACCCCGGTATAGAAGTCCTAGCAATATTTAGAAAGAATATTATCACTATAGAAATGTTTTTTCAAGAAAGGAGACTTTTTTCTGAAAAGATGTCTTTCTTCCTTCCTTTTTTGCCAAATAATAATAATAATTTTTCTCGTAATAATATTACTAATAAAACGATTTTATATGTATATTCTAATTCAACTGACCCTAAATATCAATAACTTATATATTTAATACACTTTTTTAAAAAATTACAGTTCCGTACATAGCCAGTCACCTTAAATCATAGGTTCTCAACGTGGACGACGACGCCCCCTTGTGGGCATTTGAGGCTTTCAGTGGGGCAGTAAAAGACCCAAAGAAAATTAGGGGGCGTTGAGATGGCTCGGAGTGGTTTGGGCAGATAAACCAAATATAATCTAAAAAAGACTAAATAAAGGGGGTGGAGAAACACGCTGATTATGTACTAACAAAAGTAAACTCTAATACTGTTTACCTACCTTATTTTCATTGTATGTATTTAAATCATTTCTATATCACACGTACAAAAATTCACATTTTTCGGTAGTTCGGGAAGTGGATGAAAAACTTAAAGAATATATTACATTCGGACCTACTTTAAATTGAATGATATAGTGCACTTTAATTTCTGTAGTGCACGTGTCGTCTTTGTCTGTGAAAGTAGGAAAAATGTTTTGCCCACTGCATTTCATTACGTATATTATCCAAAAAAACCTAATTGAATATGTTAACCAGGGATTAACGTGATTCTTTAAAGGCTGAAACTGTCAATTTATATTTATTTTAAAACTAAGCATTATATATATATAGTTTATTATGAATTATTTCGTATCATCAAAAGCCCTGCCTGTCTTTATAACAGATAAACTAAAACTTTCATTCCACTATTTTAAACAAAGAAGAAATTCAGTAGCGTTTCAATTCCAACAATATCCTACCTATGACTAAAATATATAATATTACACATTTAATTATATTTGTGGCAACAGCTATTTCAGATTCGCAAGTAAAAAAAAAAATGGGGCTTTAGAAAAATTAAATAAAAAAAATATGTTCTATTAGTAATAGGATATGTTTTAAAACTTAACTCTTGTTTTCACGAAGTATTATGTACACTCTTATTTCTCTAGTGTGGGAGGGAGCGGTATCGAGAAATTTGCTAGAAAAGGGGGCGGTATCGAATTTACTAGAAAGGGGCGCCAGTTCAAAAAGGGTTGGGAACCTATGCCTTAAATGACAGCGCATTCATTTTTTTTTATTTCACCGTTTTCCTGCTGTATTTTTGCAAAAGACACTCCCCCTTAAGTCCCCGGAATGGATTTAGGAAAAATATCGATTAAATTCCAGAAAGACAGATTTCACATTCTACGAAATTTTTCTGTAAAGGAGGAGGAAAAGAAATTCTTGATGTTTGACAGGAAATCGTGAAAGAATTTTCGGCTTAACTCTTTACACGAACTTTCAAACTGAACTCTAAGCATTAAATAATCTTTACTTACTTCCCCTTCCCCCCAACCTCTCTTCCTCTGACAATTTCAGTAACTACGGAACAGAATGTAAAACTGTTAGGAAATACCACAGCCTGTCTAGTACAGGAGTCGACAAGAGCATTTTTTTTCTTGTTTTTGTATACTGTGAATGCTTCTTTCAAGAACTGTATGTCAGTTTTTCATTCCCTAATCTTGTTTAAAAAGAAACATCGATCTTGGAAAAGAAATTACTTTTCTCGATAGGAAATTCTTTGGAGGGAGTCTATTCTGTTTTGGATAAAGTTTTGGGCATGCAAAGCTATACAATGAATACACACTTTTTTTACTCGTAAAAATGTTCTTCTTTTCTTTCTTTCTTTCTTACTTTTTTTGGTTGTTATTCTTAAGTAAGAGTTAAAAGGACATTTTTGCATTTATTTTTTTACAGAAGTAATGATTAACATAAGTTTTCATATAAACATATATATATATATTTATATATTTCACAATTACAAAAATTTCAAGCAAAAAGTAATATATTTTCAACATAGATTCCTTTTAGTTGCTTGATATTTTTAGCAGTTCAAATTGCAAAAATAGCATTAAATTCTGTTTAACTTTGTGGTAACCTCTGGTTACCCCTTACATCCGAACCCTCCTGTCTATCTGTAAACCCGGCTAGATGTGTAGGAGGAACTAAATAATCCACAGTCATTGTTCCAATCTAATTTGATTTATTAATTCTTATTAATGATTACGAAACAGACACAACATAATTCTAATTAAGGTATATAAACAATGGTAGAGTGCAGAGGTGAGATACTCTAATGCGAGGATAATATTACAGACCTTCAACTGAATCTAAGACAGCTTAAATACGCTCATTTACAACTACGTCGCACACTAATAATCAGCTTTTACTTAATCAAGTGTACGATACCTGAATCCTTAATGCTTCGGATTCTTCACGGGAACTTTAAGGGACTTTCTTTAGCTGGATCAAATGGCGATGGCTCCATGCTCTGTAATCTTCAATTCCACTGTTTTTCAATCTTCACTAACCACTTCTACTTGCGTACATCAAACGCATTAACTTCAGCTTGTCAACAACTACGTGTCAACAGATCACTTGCTTCACTTTATTTCACTTAACTTGACCTCTTACTTCACTCCCTTTCAACTCACGAAACCCGAATTTATATAATATTCCTCATTTACATAAATCACGTTTGGTTTCTCGATGAAGGTTGGTTGAAACAAATATTTTGTTTTAAAGAAAAAAGAAGAAATTAGTAGAAACTCGTATAGATCCGTTACAACTTTTTCGACTCAAGTTACAATGAGAGCAAAAGCAACACAAGGACTATTGACGGTGGACCTCGTAGTTTGAGCCTCGGTCAACTGACGAGGACGACACCTGAGTTGGCACCTCCCCCCTCCTCTGAACTACTATACCCCTCTAACAGGAGGGCCTTAACCCTCGACATATTTGAGATGCATCAGTCTCCTCTACAAGATAGATCTTTAGTGGCATCAGCCCTCGAACCAGCGGCACCCTACCCATGAATTTTTGGCAGTAATGTCTAGGCAAATGAGACCACTTCAAGAGACGCAAAGCAGAATTTTTGTCAATTTTTTGAAGAGTATTAGAAGCATATTAAGTTGAAAACGAAGCAAATACATTTAGACAGTCATAACAGAAAAATAAATTCAAACACAAAATGCACATAGATTTCTTAGTTAAAAAAAAATATCTCTGATGTAATACGATCATATACCTCCTAATGGCAAAATCTTGAAAAAATATTCAAACTTTTGAATTCTATGCGAAAAAATATGTTATATATATATATATTGTTCTCTAAAGTACTTTGATTGAAATGATTTTAAATAAAAATATATGCCTTAATGAAAGAAAACGCTTGTAGATAAGTAATAAAACTATAATATTTGAATACGATATAATAAAAAGTCGTTACTTTTATTTTGCGCACAATTTGATTTACATTAAAATAAATTCAAAATTTTACATTTTGAAATCTTAATCTAAAGAATTCTCGAGTAAGAATACGAATTTCAATGAACCTCAAACTGAATGCTCTTACAAAAAAAAAGCATTATTCCTCATTTTTTGTTTTACTTATCACACATGATCGCCAATAACATCAGATCAAGGACCACATAATTCATCGCGGCAAGGAGCTAGTTTTACGCCAGTCGTTAGACGTAGTTTTGAGCATCATTCAGGAAATAGTACAATTTGGCTCAGTTTTAGGAAGAACACCCTGGAGGTGGACAGGAGACCTCCCATCTTCCTTCCCCTTCCACATATCTCACAAGAGGACTTGCGGCTCGACTTTTTTTTTACTTTTTTTTTTATGTACCTTCACTGGCCCAAAACATTTATAAGCATCCATGCTTTTTTCGGTTTCGATTGATTGGTTGAATATTAACGTCGCACTGTTCAGCTACACGAGGGCTTTTGGCGACGGATCTCGTAATTTTGAACCATGGTCAAGTGACGAGGACGTCACCTGAGTTGGCACCCCCTCTCCTAACTACCACACCACACCAACGAGAGGACGTTTGAGCTCTCGACAGATTTAACGTGCATCACTCCCCTACACGGCGGATCTGCAGTGGTACTGGGCTCGAACTCATGACATGTCTGCCACGATCCGATACCTTGACCACCTGGCTACAGCGGCCACTCTTCGGATTCGAACCTAAACCCTACGACACAGCAGTAAGCGCTACTAACCACTACACCGGATGGGCGGCTTTCTCATTTTTAACACCCCTTTTCAATTTTTGCATCAATTTTAACTGAAGTCCCTTAGATTATTCTTTAAAATGGATCCAGAATTATGCGAAACACTTTGTTAAAAAATTCACATAAAGTTTCGAGCATAAAAAACATTATATACTGTATTATAATCTTGTAAAACATATGTTGTGAGTTATGTAGAGAAAGGCAATAATTGTAATTTTTATTTTGTCACAACTTCTAAATATTCTAGTTTTCTGCAAAAGCATTCCAGCTCATGATTCATAATATTCCACCATTTTTTATTCACACGGTTTCTCAAACATGCGAAACTCAACACTTTATTATAATCTTACCAAACATCCGTTGAGAGCAATGTTTTTACAAAGAAATATTACACTTCTGCAAAATATATTCTCGACATTGCAGTACAAAAAAAAAAGAAAATAAATAAACAAGGAAATTTTCTTCTCGAGACAGCAAGTGTTATTCCGACTCAACCGTAACGGCATGTGCTGTGTGAGATCTTTAATATTAATGAAACTACCAACATACAATTCGTATTTCTTTTTCCATTTTGCAGCCTGGAAATTCAGAAAAATGGCGTATGGAAAAATCTTTTTACAAAACAATTAGAGGAGATTTATATGATTTTTATCGTTTCTTGCGTTTTTAAATTACTTTATTTCCTGCGTAGGTTGGATTAAAAATGTTGTGTGGGATGTTTAAATTTTCTTCTACAAATAATAAGTCCAGTAAACAGAATTTGTACTTTAAAGTGTACATAAAAGTAAAAGTTCTGGTTCAGATAATAATTATATTCGAAATCTTTTTCATATTGAAATTTATTTAAATAACTCATGCGGCAAGAAGAGTTACAGCTTTAATTTCTCACCTTTGACCTTTTTTAGAGAAGCAAATTATGGAGACAAATTTAACATAAGAATGCAAAAATTCATCATCTAAGGAGTTTTAAAATTGGAAGCATTCTAGTAAAGTAAAGAAATTTTGAATTTATAGAATTCTTTTCCCCCTTTGAAACGATAAGCTCGAAGCAAAATACATATGTAAGCTACTTCACAATTCACACAACTCACTCTCTTGTGTGTCTGAATAACTTAAGAAACACACAATTTTTTTTTAAAGAAATGTAGAGCTTTTCTGTTTAAAGAGAACTTATATAAGTTTCAAATTATATAATTTCTTTCTTAAAAATAGAACTTGAAAATGTTTTTTATTTTCATCCAAAAACTCTTTTACACTATATAATGAGCTTAAATTCTTATGATATCATAATCATATGACAACTGAAGTCCCGTGTTTCCAGCCAATCAGTTCATCCTCTTCGCTGTTGCCAACGTTTGCTTTATAAATAAGCTTTCTTTTTAAAAAAAAGTACATATTTGTCAATAGTAATAACGCAGGTAGTTAAAAAAATGCACGTGATTTAAAAGTATATGTATATAATATAAGAATTTGTATTTAATTAAGAAAAACTTTTTGAAGAATCTTAATAATTGACATCTTTACACAATTATCAAATATGGAACTGCATCTAAATTTCAATAAAATAAATTGCAGTTTAAAAGAATTAAAAAAAAATCTTTTTATAGTTAATCGAACTAAGTTGTAACTTAATCTTTTAGTCGCCAAATCTGGAAATGGGATCTGAAATGAGTCGCCAGATGCGGGAAGGAATTTGAAAATGGCCAATAGTTGATCCTAATCAGGACAATGGAAAAAAATTATTGAATTGTCATCGTTCCTGGACAAGTGAGGAAAATTTCGCATTAATCTGACCTTTTAAAGGAGGTAAAAATATATAGAGTTCAAAGATTCCGTTACATACAAGTGAAGTTTATATAAGGGAATTAAAAATAAAACAAAAATTCAAATCTAATGTAAGTTTTGAATTCAATAGAAAACACGTGACTGCATTTATCACGTGACCATCGTGAATTTTCAGTGATAAGGGAATTTCAACAAAGTTTCGAGATACATTTTGTTCCATGATGAGTTGAATTAACAAAAAATTTGTGATTGATATTAAAATCGTGCATTATTATCACATTTGTACTAAAAAACTCTCTCATAAATTATAATTTTCTTTATAATGTTCGATCATTGATTGAGTAAATATAGAATTCACCGAACGTTACGCGTTAACTACTGTACAAAAAATATGTAATAAGGATATCAACAAGTAAACTAGGTAATATGATAAGATAATTTTTAAGCCAAAGGCAACTTTAACATTTCATTCTTTAAAATTTAAATGCTGCATTTCATTAAATACTTCATCAACTTAACCAGTTTTTAAAAAAAATTGTCATTACACTTATTTATAGCATACAAAGCGTAGATAAGGAACTTACGTAATATATTTTTTTTGTGTATAGTTCATTTTTTTTCGAATTCTATGTTTTCCAATGATTAACTTTAGCATAAATCATTTTCCAGAAAGGCTTAACCACTTTTATAGATGATACGGATATATATATTGAAAAATAATCAATTGCTTCGACAAAAGTTCGAAGTCAATTAAAAAAGCTGTTGATAAAGTATACAGTTTAAATGATTTACTTTTTAAAAATGACTACCGACAATTATTTAAACGAGGCAAAGGCTAAGCCACTTAGAGGGCACAAAAAATATTAAATTCTCTAATTTTGTCAGATCATCACGAAATTTAACATGGATCTTCTATATCATGAAAGATCCATGTTAAAAACCTATATTTAATTTCTATGGAAGATATTTCTGAATTTTTGAGGTGTTAAAATCCTTCGCCATTTTTTCCATGTACATTGATTGCTTCTCAAAATCTAAAATAAAGAAAAAATATTTTCATAATATTTATACTCGTTTTTAAATATACTCTACTGGCCACACAAAAGGCAACAACCTGAAGGAAGCATGCAAACCATATGAAATTATCATTATGCGTTGGCGGCGATGAAATATGCAAATGATTAGCATTATAGCGCAGATGCACATCACGGGCGACCGTAACGCTATCCTCATGCGCTATATTAAGGGGAGAACAGATTGGCGATTTGAAGTGCGATAATTATGTTTTTTTTTTGTTTTTTTGCGTAAGCTGTTTATTTATGCCTCGTGGAAGACATCGAACTTTTGACAATTTGACCGAGGAAGAATAGTAGCCCCCTTTAGGGATAGCGGATTATCCTTCAGAAAAATCAGTCAACGTGTTGGACAAAACCAAACAACTGCGATGTGGATCTGTCATTGTTGGATTCAGGAGGAAAGGACGCACCGACGGGGCCGATCGCACCTACCTCGTTGAACCACTGACCGTGATGACAGATGGATTGTGCGCATGGCAGTGATAGATCACGTAGCCACATCTCGAACCATAGCAGTACATAATTCGTCTGTTTCGCATCATTTGGTGTCCGCTCGTACCTTTCGACGCCGTTTGCAGCAGAGTGGAATGTCCGCAAAACGTCCATAGCTTCATTGAAACTGCATTCACTGGAAACCACAGGCGTTTGCACCATCAATGGTGCACTGAACGGCGGACATGGACAACGGAATAGAACGGCATTGTGTTTACTGACGAATCCCGCTTCTGCCTGCAACATCACAATGACCAGATTCGAGTCTGGAGACACCGTGGCGAGAGGCTGCTGAACTGTTGCGTTATGCATCGCCACACTGGTCCTGCACCGGGTATTATGGTTTGGGTTGGTATTGGATTTCACTGCCGCGTCCCTCTAGTACGTACGCATTGTCGGTACTTTAAACAGCCAGCGCTACATCTCTGACGTATTGGAGCCTGTGGTAATCCCATGCATTCAGCGCTTGCTGTCAGCGTGGTCTTGAATAGACATATTAAAACAGGATGATGCACAATCACACATGGCACGCAATGTTCAAGAGTTCTTCACCCATCAGATTGAATTGTTTCCTTGACCTGCTTGTTCTCCCGATCTATCGCAGTCAAAAACGTGTGGTCCATGCTTGAAAAACAACTGGCCCGTGATACACCACCCGTAGCTACACCAGATCAACTTTGGCATTATGTGGTAGCCGCATGGATTGTTGTACCCCAAGAATACATCCAAAGCCTCTTTGATTATATGCCGAGGTGTGTGGCAGCGGTTATAGCCAATAATGGCGGCTACACTGATTTTGCCATCATCGACACTTCACAAGAGGCTGTAATTTTAATCGTTGGATCTTTGTACAACCTGTTTATCTGCCAAATAAATTTCGCTGTGATGTCTCTGGTTTATCTTGGTCTTGCATTTTGTGTGGCCAGCAGTGTAAATAGAGAATTCAACACATAGATTTTAAAAATCTATTAATAGGATAGAAGAATTATGTTGCTGTTCCACACAATGCAATATTTTCTAAAGAAAAACCACCAAATATTTACTCAATTGTTAAATTTTTAAATATATCATCAAAACTCTAGTATTAATTTTTTTTTAAATTTTAAAAAAGCAATATAATTTTGAGTATTCAAGCAAAATGGGAATCAAAAAGTAATCTGAATAAAAAAATAACTTTACATTGAGAAAATTGAATAGAAATTAGAAAGAAAGTCATTGAAAGAGAATCGATCTATTATTCTACAAAACACTGAAGATATCTCAAATACTATTGATTTCAATAAAATTTTAGCTATTGCCTGTAGAATAATAATACCTTCACGTATATTATTATCAAGTTCAATACACGCACTCACTCAAAAGATTAAGATATACCCCCTAATTGTTTATTTACCGATGACGACAATAACGATGAAAACATTTTGAAAGAGATGAATTGGTTTCTCTAATGGCTCGAATAATTATCGGAAACTATAAATCGAAGATAATTAAGGTCATTCGAAAATACTCAAGTAGACGACGTGTCATCCAAGAGATGCGTTTGACTCAGATGTCCATTTTCTTTTCAGATGAATCAATTTAAATAGAGATTCATTTTGGTGTTTAATTAAGAATACAGAAGCATAATGACTCATCATATTATTTAAAAACTTTCGGCAACAATCAGGTGCCCTGTTTTATTGACATCAAAACACGACTGGAAAAGGCTGTGTAGTTTTTTACGAATAATCAAGTTAGTAAAATAAAATTCTTTTAAATAAACGCAGATGACTCGGGGAACTTATGATACTTGGGGACTAGATAATATAATTTTTTTGTTTTTTTTTTGTGATAATTTAATGTTTTAAGGACTTTTTCAGACGTTTAGTTCTTTCAGGTATAAGGAAATATGCATTATCATTCCAATAAATATCCTGAAATAGGGTTGATATATACCCCCCCCCCCGCATGGTATATAGAAAAATTAGATTATTGAGTGCTATCGAAATATAGAAAGTACTTTTTCTTTCTTACGTGGCATCCGTGTACTATTGCACAAAAATTTATACGCGAGAGTGAACGTTTTCTCTTCACATTCTACTGACGGAAATATATACAAAGGATAGGAGATTCAATGAATTTACAATCTCATATCGAAAGAAAAACGTCAATTTTTTGATATATCAGTGGAAAAATGAATGAAACTATCGATTCCTTTTTCTGATGCACTAATGTTTTATAATTTTAATTCATCAAATTTATACATTGCTTATAAACATTATAAATAAAAAAAATTTTACTAAAAATTAAAGGCTTTTTCATTTTTAATAACATGGCATTTTAAGGATCCTCTTTGGTATACACCATTTAAAACCAAGACCAAATAATAAGGATAATATATGTGTGAGGTGTTGCTTAAGCTAGGTGTCCGTGGACTTACTAATAAACAGCTTCTTTTATTTAGCACGATCCGTGGACTTATTAAGAAACGACAACAATTTTTATTTAGCATAATTTCTTCGGCAGAAATGATTTTCTAACTCCAAAATTACCAATTACCAAAGAATTTTTGCTAGTATAACAATTGCATTGATTGATAAACCTCGCATTTTGAAGCAGCATGAAGGGTATTGATGTCAAACCTCATAGTCTTGAACAGCGGTCAAGTGACAAGGACGATACCTGAGTTGACACCCCACTCTCCAATTTTCCACACCACGTCTATGTAAGAACTTTGAGACATGACAGATTTAACGTGCATCAGCCCCTCTACACGGAAAGAGGGTTAGTGGCATCAAGAAATTATACAAGATGAAGATTTATTAGCATTGTGTAGATTCTTCTGTTGCTTTGATTCTGATATGGGAGCGGAACCAACAAACCACATTAGTTGGATATTTTGAGATCTCTCTTTAAGTGTGTATTGTTTTCAAAGTTTCAATAATCAATAGATGAGATGAATACATAATAGACACCAGGGTATGAAAAGGATCTGTGAAGACGAGAAAATTTTCATTGTTTTGATTTGACATACATTATAACACTATCTTACAATTAAATTTCTCGGCAGAAAAAAAAGGATGAAACCAAAAAACGTCAAAGGATTGATCTATCAGATAAAATGCACAAACACGATTCATTGATTTGAATCCAGCAATGCAAATATGTATAAAATCAGAAAATGGGTGAACAAAATCATAAAAAAGGTGCTCTCTCTTTTTCAAATTTTATCGGCTATGTCCACTTTGATAAATATTACAAAGTTTTTTTAAATGCATGTTCGTATTAAGAAAGAAAACGCTCAGTTGCTTACAACACTAAAATATTGCATAGCCAATTGGCCAAATATTTTATTCTTCGATGGAAACGAAATATGACTAAATTTTTGGAACGATAAAAAATTTCCAAAAAGAAAATTTTGTCGCTGAACAGTAAAAATAATTGATAGTCACTATATCCTAAAAATACTTAAGTTCTTGAAAATAAAGATGGTTCGAAACAATATTCACACAAACTATGGTAGGGAGAGGTTCAGAAATCTCCTGAATTAGAATTAGGCAGCATGATAAACGTTTCCCAAGTTGTTTGATGACCAAGAATTTTTCCGGTTGAGCCATATACAATACTCACATAAAATAATTTTGATCGGTTGAGTGCATGATATATAAATAATGAATATATGTAGTTAGAATCAAATGATATATGCGTTAACACTTTTAAAATGTTGATTTTCTTTTTAATTCATTTACAAAGCTGTAAAATGTGAAATAAAAAATAATTTTTTGTCAAAGATTAAAATTTAAAAATTCAAGTTCGTTAATTGCATTAATTTACATATCATTACAACAAATTTCTGGATCAGGATTGTCTTCTTCGTCGACAGAAAAAGACACATGCAGTTTTTAAAAAGAAATCCTTACTGTGAATTTCAATGAAGAAATTCTATTATTTACAACGCCATTTAAAATAGGAGAAATTGTCTTGAAATTAAGTCTGGCGCAGGTGTTTTATAAGGTTAAAGATCCTGGTTTGTATGAATTATTTTCAATTCCATGTGTTTATCATTAGCTCAATAAAGAAAATAAAAATAAATTATTAGTTTAAAAAAACTAAAAAACACTCTTTTAGAGTTTATCGAACTGCCTTTTAGTCGCCAAATCTGAAATTAGTCGCCAAATCTGGAAATGGGATATGAAATAAGTCACCAGATGCGGGATGGGATTTGAAAATAGGAAATTGTTAATCCTGATCAGGACAATCGAACAAATTTTTTAAATTATTGTACATTCATCGGTCCTGGACAAGTCAGCAAAATTTCGAATTAATCTGACCTTATAAAGAGGTTAACAATTGAGCGCAAAGATTCCGTTACATACAAGTGAAGCTTACAAAAGGTGTTAAAAACCCCTCCATTACGAATACTGATCGTCTTACATTTGATACAATTCCTTATTTACAAATGGAACAGTTTTATTTCGAATGTTTTAGATATTAAATTGTATCGAGGTAATTGAAGAGTGAAAAATATCTTTTAAAACACATTTTTTAAAAGCAGAGACATCTTAAAAAACAACATTTATTCCGCAAATCATGAAAATATTCTGATACTTAATTATGAAAACAAAACTCTCTTGAAAAACTGCCATGTTCTTAAAACCACTTCAAATATTTGTTACGAATGATAAACAAAACATCACAGATTACCATCAAATCTCATAAATATGTTCAAAAACCAATTCAAAACTTCCCATTGACCTTTAAAATAAACAATTCAGGCTTTATCATCTCTACAATAATCAACCCAAAGTAGGCCAATGAGGTTGGAACCAGTCGATACTGAAGATAACAGCTGATCTTAACCCCAGCGCACAGCTGGTAAGCGGAACAGTACAACACAAAAGTCTTTTTGATGAACTAAAGCGGAATCTTGCAGTCATGGTCAGTAGGGCGTACGAATTGCTCAGAGTAATGGCCTTTCTGATTACCGATCGCTCAATGTTTCCTTTTAGCTCGGAGGGTGGCTATTTTTAGTTTGAGAAAAAATGGAGAAAGTGTGGAAGCGCAAAAATACACGCGTTTATATATATATATATATAAAGATTCTATTAATTTCACACTGAAAGTTATAAAAATAGAATGGAGCTAGCTCTTGAATGGACCGATCAAATCAAGTGTATAACCAATTTCAGTAGTGTTTTACTTGTGTATGAGAGGTTATGATTTTGAAATGAAAAGTCTGCTAAAATTCCGGATGGATTGAAATTATAAATCAAGTGGGAAAAAGTAAGACAGCATTTTTAACCTATTGATCGAGTGATGCGTTATTTAAGTTCACAAAATTGATGGGGAGGGGGGGGGACCCGATTGAATCAAGAAGAATTTTAAAATAGTTGTTATAACTATTTTGTTGGTTCCATTAACTTGCTTCTTGACATGTTTAGGGAGAGAGTGAGAATGGGGGCTAAATTCGTGACGGTCACATGATAATTTGAGTCACGTGTTTTTCATTTAAATGAAAACAAAGTGACATTAGTCTTTTACTTGTTGTTCTACTAGTAGATAAAATTTTAAATTTGATAATTCGGCGAAGATGTTAAAATATAAAGATTCTTCAAAACAATTTTTTTTTTCAAAATTAAAAAAATATCTATTTACTATACGTGCACGTTTAAATTGAGTGCATTTTATTCCCCTATGTGTGTTATTATTTTGGACAAATATGTACTTTTTTTTTAAAAGAAAATTTCAAGAGAAAGCAAAAGTTGCCAACAGCGAAGCTGTTGCGGTGATTAGCTAGGAACACGTGATAGCATTTACCGTGTGACTACGACATCACATGAATTTATGAAATGATTGGTTGGAAACACGTGATTTTCGTTATGTGAATATGATGTCACATGAATTTGGTCTATTATATTTACGTCGCCATTATAATATTACATGATAATATTACATATTGGCGATGGACCTCGTCATTTTGAACCATGGTCAAGTGACGAGGACGGCACCTGAGCTGGCACCCCCTCTATTAGCTTCCACACCACAACAACGGGAGGATGTTTGAGCCTGACTGCTGAGAAAGTCCGTGAACAATTAAAATTAATTTTGGGGGTGAGTGAACAACGCTATGTGGTTTGCGAAAGGTTTAATATACAGTAGATCGTCATTTATCCGAACGTTTATTATCCGGAGCGTCAAATATCCGAACCAAAGTCCGGATACGTTTTCGAACAGTGAACAGCCTCAACAGTTGTTTCGTGTGAGGCCAAAAGTGACAGGAAAACCTAAGGTGAGGGATATTTGGGTAATCTCAACTGTGTGATTTGGTAAACATCTGCGCAGAATATTAGGATAGTTTGTTTCCAAGTAAGCCCTTTGTTGATGCAGAAACCTGGATGGCATGCGATGCAAAAGACTGTGGATTTCAAATGCTAAATAATTACGAGATAGTGACTCGTGCAAGAAGAATCTGACCCTGTCGACGATGAAACGGATGAAGACGAGGACAACAACAACGAAAGTAGCGAATGCTGACGCGTTTCTGCGTTAGAGACAACTATGGAGTGATACAAACAACAATCAGAGTGCTGTCCTACTCAACTACTGCTGCTGAAGAGAATCAGAGACCTTGCAGTGAAAAAACGAAGGTGTACAATAGTATAGCGAAAAATAAGTGATTATTTTCCCCAATCAAGGTAAAATTGCGACATTTTGCACCTATTTTGCTTTTTCTTCAAGCACGTTTCCCGCATGTGATGATTTTCAATATTTGTTTTATGTCCAATATCAAAGACAAAACGGATCGCATCCTGTTTTCGGTTATCCGAACAATCGCGTATGCGAATGGTGACCGATCCCAATTGATTCGGATAAACGACGTTCTACTGTAATGTAAACTATTCATAACTCATTTCCATTATTATGAAGGTTACAATAAATTAATAATGATTTTTACGTGTTTAAAAAATTGAGAGTAAAAATTAAAAATTTTAGAACAAACTTTTTTAGGTAGATGCATAAAGAACACAAGTAATGACGCACGTTACACGATGAAAATAGAGCTGAGCGTGGAGGTGACTGCCCCTGTACAAGTTTAAACAGGAACGGAATCTCGCTACTACGTGCATAACTTGTCTAAAATATGGCAGCATAAAAGAACCGTACTTCAAATTTACAGTTTTGTTTTGTTTTGAGCAGTCCTCATTTGTGAAGTGAATGCAATTAATTTCTCTCAGTTTTGAGCAGAAATCAGTATATTATTCGTCGTATTGTTACGAAAATAACTATTTCATTGGTTCACCCATCTCATCGGGAAAATAAGTGTTTCTACATTTCAAAAAAAATGTTATAATTTGAAAACATTATTACTTCAGATTTCACAATGCTTCATTTACGCAATAGGATTAAAAATTTCCCCTGAACTGAGTCCATAACTTGAAAAATATTACCAATTAAATTGCTGAAACACATCCTCCTTCGAAATAAGACCCTTGAGTAACAACACACTTTTGCCATTGTTTGGAAAAGGTCATCGAAACATTTCTGGAATCCATTTTTAATTATGTTCTTTAATTCAGCCTGCGAAGCATTTTTACTTCATCTGCAGATGACCGTCGTTTAACATGTGGGAAACGATATGTTGACACACCCTATGCGTGTTAAGATCCTTAGTCAGTATCCATTGACATGTGGCCTTCGGATATCCCAACTGATTCTGATATTATTTGAAGCCTATTCTTGCGTGTTGTTGTTGCTAATGCCCCCTGTCTGACGTAGTCAGATAGAGGCCCACGAAATTCATCATGGCATTGGACTATATTGTACGCCTGTCGTTAGCCGTAGCTTTGAGCACCATGCATGCGACAGTACGATTTGACTCGGTTCCATCCCAGTTTTGAGCGAGAACACACTGGAAGTGGTCAGGGCTTCCCACCTCTCTAACATACCACCGCTAAAACCTTTCGATGTTTTCAGCGGCGTGGGAAGTCTGTGGACGTCCAGATCATTTGTCGTCTTCGACACTTTCCCTGTCTTCTCTGAAACGCCAATGCCACTCAAAAGCTTGCGTTCGCAATAATGTAATATAGCCTTATACATGCTTCAAAATTTCGTAAGTTTCCACCCCTTTTTCCTAGCGAACACAAAATTTAATATTCATTATTTGCTCAACAAACGCAATTTCTTTCAATCACCAACGACTAAATGCATCCGATGTGGAAAGCCCAAGAGATTTAGAACAAACTTTTTTAGAAAAGAAGAAGAACGCAATAACACAAAAAAAAAATATTATCGCATCGTTCTACTAAAAACATTTTCCGCGTGTTTTCGGCTAAGTCCGGGAACTTTTGAATCCTACTAGTACATTTCATTTTTACGGTAGCGTTTTCCATTCAGAATATCAAAGTGAAATTTATAAATTTTTTACTATGCATTGAAATAGAGTTATTTAAATTGAGGGAAGGGGCCATGGCTAAGTTTTTGATGCATAATAGAAGGGGTAGGCATTACGTCGATCGCGATCGACTGGTGGACCGCTAAGACATTTTAGGGTGACCGCCAGAAGATTTTAGCAGTAAGTAATTATATACGGAAAATTTAAGATTGGCTGACAGTACGCAGACTATGTCTTATACTGACTATAACAACACTAACTTTTGATTAAAATGTTTTATTTTTTATGTATTTTGAATACTTGATAATAAATACATCATTTGATATAATTATATTTGTGGCTATTATTATTAAGTTTGTATTTGCGTTTTGCTTTAAACGCGGTTTTAAAAATAAAGTTTTTATTTTTTAGTTCTGTAGGTAAGTGCACATATTGCATATTTATTATTAACTTATAATAATAACCTTTTCCTTATCTAACCACACCTACGACATTGGGTAGTGGCGCAAACAAGAATGTTTCAAGGGGGGATGGGGTCGAGAGTTGAAGGTCTACCATTCTCGTATCATACCCCAATACGCAGCCAAACAAGTTTTTTTTTTTTTGATTTTGTCGATTGTTGGGAAGAAAAAACAGCGGAAAATAAATTAATGAATAAATAATTAACATTAATTATAAAAAATTACTAATAACACAAATCTTAATTACATTTTACGTACAATATATATGGGATTGTAATGAATCGTGGGAAAAAATCAAGGGCTATGAGGGAGGGTCCAGACCCTTGGACCTCTGTCGCGCCCTTGTGTGCGCCAACAACACTGGATGGACTGTAACAGCTTGAAAAATTTTGAAGTAGCTCGTATCCTCGAGTGAGTGAGTGTATGGTTTAATGGTGCAAGAGCCAAACCTGGCTAAGCTGCGCCAAACACTAGTTAAAATAGTAAAAGTATAAAACAGCTAAAAATGTCGATAAAAACAGTTTTCACAGTAAATTGTTATGTACAAAAAAAAGTTATGTAAAAGTAAACAGATCTTGAGGAGAGGGATCCTACCCCTCAAGTCCATAAAATACGATTGTAAGAAAAATCACTTGCGGTTCCTGGTCGGTGTTAAAAGATATGATCCAGGGGTAAGATGGGGTATATCTAAGTCTTCGTCTACATCATACATAATCGCATTTTCTTCATCTGATGTGTCTTGTACAGGAGTACTTTTCCTAGGTTTATGGGGTGTTATCTTTATCTCTATTTTTGGTTTGCTTGATATTGTAGCATTTGATATACTCTTGGAAGGACGCTTTTTTTACGAGTACACTGGGATGTAGAAGGTATGGTATTGAGTGTAGAGTTAGTAGTTTCTAGAACAGGACTTGTTTCAGCTGGTAAAGGTGTAAACATTGATACTGTTGATGAAGGAAGTGTTTCATTGGATGAGGAAGATTCAACAGAGGTAGACAGACTATTAGATGTGGCGGGAGCATTATCCCGTATCCTGGAAATGTTTGCCCACCCCTGTATAAATGGTCCACTGGCACAGTATAAGTTTGGAAACCACCAGTTCAAACCATTTGATATTTAAGAACATGAATGAATTGAAATAATTGATGTAAATAAGCTTAAAGAACAATCCATCTTTGCTAAATGAGTTTGGAAAGGAGAAAAAACTGCATAAAATATTTGTTCCAATACATCAAAATATTAAATTATTCTAATGCTAAAAATTCAATTGATTTTAGAGTGTTTTCAAACATCTGAGCAAGCAATCAGATCCATGTATCTCGAAGTGCAACAATTGGGAAGTGTTTTCATAACATTTGTTTTGAAGTTTTTCGAAATTCTTTAGGAGTACGAAAGAAGTTGACATAAGGAAATATTGCTGATTTTTTTTTCTTCTCATCGTCACGGTCATCAAACATAACCTGTACGTAATCGTACTCTAAACTCTTCAACAGGAAAATGTGGTCTGTGTACTTGTACCGTTTAACATAAACACCTCTTAGAGGCAACAAAATAAGGCATTTTGATCTCTTTTTTTTTTTCCTTATCTGAAAGTCAATAACTTTTTTATATATATACTGTCAAAGTTTAAATGAGATATTTTCAATATCGAGGCTATTCGATGAGGCATTTAATTGTATATTTTTCTGAAAAGCCTTTTTTTATCTCTTTTCAAACTTTTTTTTTCCATCTTTTAAAGGAGATTGTTTTGTGATATATTTAAGTCTTTGCGGAATATTTAAAGGATGGGAAACAGATGAGTGTGTCACTCTCATACAAAAAAAAATCAAACTGAATGCTTTTTAAGAACATATAACATTACCAATAAAAATACAATCTTATATTAACAATACGAAGGGAATTGAACCCTTTAAAATGTTTCCGAGCCCGTGTATTTGCATTTAAAGCCTGCTATCTTTTTGTTTTTTCTCTCTCTACATATAAAAAAGGTTTTTCGTAATGCTATAACAAATTATTTATGTATAAGGTATAGTTAGTAAAAATGGGGTCATAAAAAGTTGAATTTAAGTGAAGAGGAGTGCCTAGAACGAATTTTTCAAAAAAAGAACTAAAAAAGAAAGTGCATGAAAGACAGAAATTTCTAAAGAAGAGATTATATTAAAAATTAGAACTATATAATACATGTAAATTGCAGTTTTACACTTTGAGCAATGGGTATGAACATAGTATAATTTGTACAATCTGGGTTGATACGCCGTCAGGCGGACAGGGGGTACACGACCCCCTAGTATTTTAAAAAAATATTATTGACTTTTAATTTATTGTTTGAGGAAATGCAATGGACTACTAGAACTTTTTATGTTTATGACCAATTTAAAGCAAGGACATAGTGGAATAGGTTATTTGATACAAATCACAAATTATGGAATTTATAAAGTTAATGTGCTTATAAAAAATCAAAAACTTTTGAAAACAGTAAGTATTGCTTTATTTTTTAAAATTATTTTTATTAATTATTTACAGAAATTTTTCCAACAATAGTCTTAATTTTCGAACATTTCTAGACAAACATCTAGAAATCTAATTTAATTCCTATTTATTTAATTGATTATTGTTTATATTATGTTCTAAATTCCCTTTAATTCATTTCTTAGTCCCAGTTTCGCCATTGCAGATAATTACTTTTAGAATTACTAATTAGAATGCATTCATATATGAAGCATAAAAATATTCTATTTATTAATTAGCTGATTTACCTTTTCAATGTGAATATTTATATAGTGCAGGTATTTCAGTAATTATAGAAATAAAATCTAATTATACAAACACGCAGTTTCTTAAAAACAATTAGAGCAATTAATGTTAACAACTTTCTTTTCCTTGCTATAAAAGTATTACTATATATATTATTATTTTTATATTTATCAATACATTTTCAAGTAACCCAATTTTTAAAAATTTAATGATACCATTGTTTCAATGATATTAATAGTTATTTTAGTAATTATAGATTTTGATAATCAGTCTTCGCCATTTTGGCAACGTAGCTATCAATTTAAAAGTAAATAAACTGTTTCAGATTATTAAAATATAATTTAAAGAGTAAAAATTTAATAAAATTAATAACATAGCCTTATATTCAAATATATATATAAGTTTAAAGTGTCCAACAAGCTGAAAACTGGAGCTTGAAAAAACTTCAATATTTAGTTAGTGATTTAACTGAAAATTTAAGACATCTTAGCTTTTTAAAAATGCCTTTATTTTTGAAGACATGTTTAGTCAAAAACAAATTAGAGGCATTTAATTTTAGACTATACAAAGTGTAACTCGTCTATCCGCGAACCTTTAACTAATCCTCTTGGGGTAAATTTATTTCTTTTTAAGTTCTATTGAAAACTTTCTCCCGAAGAAGAAGACTTGAGTTATGCAAATTAGTTGTTATACTTAAGCGTGGACATTTAGATACGCGAAGTTAGTCGACGAGTTGTTTCTGAATCGTCAATTATTGATAATTGGTGAATAAGTTATAAGATTGATTTTAATGATAACGACGGAGGTCGTACCAGAAAATAAGAGAACTACGGTAAATAATATCATAGAAGTCCAAAGGTTCCAAGAGTAAGTGAAGTAGATTATAATCATATATTAAGTATCCGTTTAGCCGTGTGATTGCTCTTCTAATTAGTAGTGTTGTGCATTTCCTACCCTGAGTTGTCTGATTTAAGTTAGTGAGATAAATAATAAATTGGAATTTGTACTAGTTATGGCTGATCTTTACTCGAACCCCCAAACACTAACAATCTCTACGAGGTTGTTACAATTTTGTTGGTAAATGTGAAATTTTTAAATGCGTTTCCAGCAAAATGTTATTTTTGTAAAAAATTACAGAAACCTTCAAAAATAACAACACAAGAACTTTTATAAATCCATAAAGAAAATAAACAACATGTGTCGTATATCCTCTCAGGATTAGTAACTAAGATCCTGCTCTCACATCTCTTCTAGAATCAACGATTTCGCATTCAAATGTCAGTCACAAGGTCTTGACCAGCTTGAGTGGTAATACCACGCTTAACGACTAACTGCAGTCCTAGTAGACCGCGAACCTATCGCGGTGCAATATGTGCCGATAAGATTTCTTTCTTCTCACAAAAAGTCTTCTTAAAACACGATCTTTTTACAAACAATTAAATGTACGAATCTGACTACTGAATGAATTGTAATCTTCCCTCAAAACTTATCGAAAAAATGGAGTCACTCTTAGTTGTTTTGAAAAATGTGCAGAAATACTACTGATTTTTATATCGCGGCATATTGCACTTTCGACTGAAATTCGATATTTTGTGCATGCTGTCGTCATGGGGTGGACTATATAAATTGTTTACAAATGTAACTTTTATAAATATTTTTTTTAACATAACACAAGAAAACTGCAACGTTACTAATGGGCAACTAAGACTTCTGTAAAAAATACGGAAGATTCATTCCCTCTATTTAAAATTGGAAACCTTTTAGTATGTCTTATGAAACTGAAATTGAAAACGAAATCATATTTCTGAAACGGGTAGAGCAAAATTTCCAAATTATGGGCCTTCTAAGGCTTTAAAAAATATATTGAGTCTCGAAAATCAACAAGTAAACAACATTTACTGTTAAAA
>BMAO01000403.1:0-17757 GCA_019973975.1 Trichonephila clavata | reverse complement strand
AAATGAGGAGGTCCAGTATCCTGCATAAAAATTATTTCTTTAAGCAATTATTTTTCTGCAGGTTTTTAATTAAAAAAAAAAAAAATTGAAAACTTGTCTTGATAGTGTTGTCCAGTGACAGATCAGGTCTTGAGTTAAGAAAGAGTCACCTATTTAAAAAATAAGGGCCAATGATACCCCACCCCGCCATACCTTAGCCTTTGCAGAAAAAATGGTCCTTGATGAACAGTCTGTTTTTTTTGTTGCTCTGATGCGGTAGTAGGGAGTATTAACTTTGACATTTAAGGGAAAGGGGCTTCATCCTACCACAGAATCCTCCACGGCAAGCGACTTCGATTTCCATCAGTGCAAGGAATTGCAACGCAAATCTCTTTTCAATTTCTCCACCTTCCTCGACCGAAAGCTTATTAAGACCATGAATTTAATTAGTATAAGAACCCATCAACTTTCCCAACAGTTGAATAGGGCATATCAATAGTGTGAGAAACAGCTGGTATACTAAAAACAATGTGACCATTGGCTAGATGCTTCCATGCCAGCCAAAGTCAAATATTCTATGCGTTCAGGGTTTACAGAATTTACTCTATCTGATTAGCAATTCTACCCCTGATTTTAACAAAATTTTTATCATGTAATGTTGAGTGAGAGTAGTCATTGATCCAAAGTGAAGAAAGATTCTTCGCAGCTTGAGAGTGTACTTTCCTTTCCGGTAAAATTTTTTCACTGATAAAGCTTTTGCTTTTAGCGTCAGCATGATGCATCAGCAAACTGAATACAGTGGTCTGTGCATTGTTTGTTTACATTGTTAAAAGGTATGTTATCTGCATACTATTTGAAGATGCTCTGCTCATGCTAACCCCGTTTAATCAGTCTTAAAATGCTACCTGTTGGGAAGTCATATAAGAATTTTCTTATTTCTTACATCAAAAGTGCAAAATATATATTCTTTTTCAACTTTTTAAGAGCTTTTAAGTTATTTGGTTGTAGAGGCTGAGGTTTTTCTGTCGTTTTGGAGCACGAACCTGCGTTCTTGGTCAATTCAGTACCTCAATCTCCAGTCCATCAGGCCCAAAATACATGATCTGTAATGTTTGACCCCAAATCTCATATCACTATCACATCTATACAACACCCAACAGCACCATATATTATCTACTTCTTATAATAATAATTTTTTTTATTTAATAAATATAAAGCTCATGATCTTAAACGTAAAGGGATCAAATTTCATGCCCTTACGGCTCATAGAGGCCCCTTGCGAAATTTATAAGACCCTGTATAATGTATATATAATAAGTAATTAATGCAAAATTTCTTCCATTCACAATTTTATTTATAGCTATATTACTTATTTAACATGTTCATACTACGGACATAATTTCTGATGATTATTATTTTATTACTTTATATATTTAAAGCAAGGTAAACAACTTTCAGGATAAAGTAGAATTTGTAGTAATTATGTCTGCTGTAAAATGTAACATACATGCTTATAGTAATAAACAACTCAGAAAATTAGGAAGAAAGCAAATTAAATAATGAAAATGGAGTGAGATAATACATGCATTCTACATAAAAAAGTAGTTATATTAAATCTAATATAAACATCTTTGTTTAAACTGCGTTACACCAATTCAGACGGTTTCAATTGTAATCCTTCTCACTCAAATTCTTTCGAAATTTTTCACTTGGAAACTATGACAATAGCAAGGTAATTCCTAAGAAAATTAAGTATTCTTTTTCTTCTCCTTTGTGGTGACTGAATTTTCGAGTCAAATATTTACTTAGGGACTTGTTCGAAAGACTTATTTTTCAAAAATTCTAATGTTTCAAACCAACTTTTCACAAGAAAGAAGATGTCTTATCCCAAAGGAATTTATGTTAATACGCGCTATCTTCTTTCTAATAGAGAAGATGCAAGGCATTCATAAAACGCTCTAAAATTTCGACATGCCAAGGGAAACCCAGCTCCCCTTACAAGGGTTTGCAGCTATTAAGCTGATCTTCCGTAACGTTTTATTTGAGTTTTGATGTCTAAAGAAGTATTGTGGAGCATAATTACGGTCTTCTGTTACATAAATATCACGAACTTAATTTATTTTTATTAGCTTTAGTGTGAGTGTGTTTTCCGGCTTTGTGACACTTAAAAATAGAGTCACTTACAAGCGTGAAAATTTGATCAACAAATGGAAAATTATATTTCACTAGTTAAAAAAATCTTCTAAAAAGTTTTAAATATGTGGAATTGAATTTTTTTAAAATTTCTAAGTGAGAATAATAAATTGCTTCATTTATTTTAATTTATGTATTTTTTCTATTTTTGTTTCCTTTTTCTTTTAAAATTTTATAAAAGATTCCCATGAGCTTAATTTATGTATGAAAATTTTTGAAACATCTATTAAAACTGTAGCACTTTTTTTTGAAAAAAAATTATGGTTAACTAAAAATATAATGAACGATTTAAAAAAAAGAAAATAAATATTATAGAAATAAAAAAAACGTAAACCAAGCTATCAAATAACTAACATGGCGATCTCATTTTTACTTATATTTATTGTGTCACGACCCGAAGGTCGTGGGTGTAAGATGTTCGGGGAAGAAGCAGACAGATCTTAAAAATAGCTACTTATATTCTATCCTTAGCACTTTATGAATTTTCAACTTTATAGCTTAATTCTGAGAGCAATCTGAAATCCTAAAACTTAATCTGATGTATAGGATTACTGAAATTCACTTAGTCTCAGTCGGAGCACCTTAGGGCGATCCTTCTCAAACCCCAATAGCTCGGTCATAGCTCCAATGTTATTTAGTTCCACTATTCCGGGTGGATTCTACGGCGGATATTAATTTCATGATGCGCGACCATCCAGCCGCAGTTCACTTCTCTTATTCTTAAATTTCACGATTAACGACCCACGATTAACAATTAACCTCACAAACTCAGCACCAGGGTTTAAATAGTAGTTACCCCGGCACAAAATTAAGTCATATATACGGAAAGCTGTTTTTAAACTAAAATCACAAAGAATAGCTTCCCCATGAGGATTAGTAGAAAAACCCGTGTAGTAGATATTTCAATTGTTATATCACAAACACACGCACAATTTTTTGACATTCCACATGATTATTTAAAATTCTAAATACTTGTAACAATGACCTATCAGCGAGGATTATCCTCTCTAACTGGTGTTTTGTTCCATCCACCAAAATTGCCATCTGAAGATTGAACAATGCCTCACCACAAAAGAACGTCACTACCGAATAACGTATAAATAGTCAACGAAGTAAATGATTAAATATATTAGACAGTGGTTATAGATGATAGTAGATATTTGTGAACAATATTGCTACATCAATTAATTAAAGAACCATATTTGCATAGCTACTTTAACGGTGCAAGATTACGGCTGATTTTCACTTCGGCAAGTCCGATGAGATGCATCTCATTCAGAGAAGTACAAATTGGTTCTTGCCCTTTAGCTTGCCTCGTATGCACATAATGTAGTCATTTCTAGCGATTAACTTGATAAAAGTAATTTATATTGCAAATCTCGTGGCAGTCACTTCGAAATTGATTCACTGGATCCTCCACTCATTCTGCTTTCAGATTTTCATTTCAGCTAACATGAGGGAGATGTATCATGAAAGACATACTTTTCATTCGTATTTAATCTTCAAATAAAATTATTATAATGTTAAAAATGGTTATCTATTATTTTGACTTTATATTGCAATATCACTTTACTTCTAGTCAAGATAATTAAGTGCGTGATATATGAAGACAAATAATTCAATTGTCAGTTTCCAAATGAATCCATTTACATATAATCTCTAAGTGAATCATATAACTACCGTCCCAGATATATATTGCTTTTTTAGAATGTTTCATTGTTTCATAATTGTGATGAATTTATTCAAACAAACTTTTAATGAACGAAGACAAGAATGATCAGAATGCTATTTTCTTACATCATAAATTAGAATTAATTAGTTTATTTGATGTGCAAAACTATTACTTTTAGAGGTAATGTATTGCAAATAATTACACACAAAAAATAAATATTTCTAGATTTGTTAGCTGGTCGATTAATATATTCGATTGGATATTTTCATTCACATTTAAATTAATAAGCTCCTTCAATTTCTTAAATGACTAGGATGTAAAATATTTCCAATATGTATAAATGAAATTTCACTAGATGAAAATAATACTTGCTGGATATAACATTATTTCATTTCATAGAAAACTCTTTTTATACACTGAATTTTCAAACGTCACCCAATAGCAATATTGGAATAGAAATATCATCTAGAAGGAAATATGTAAATGAAAAATGAGCTGTAAAAGCTTTCATTTGTATTCAAGTGATTCATGTGAAAACTTTTCTGAAGTGATTATTTATAGCCCAGATAAGAATTAACAAATTATGAACGCGGAATGCTAGCTAGGAACTAGCGTGAGGCATTCCATTTCGGAAATTTTTAGGTAATTTGACATTCCTTGAATTATAATGTCAAGAATGTAAGAAGAATATGTAATTTTAGATGGTTGTAGAGGGCTCAATGCGTTTTCAAACTAACTTCTAGGATAGGGATGGCAAACCAGTGGCACACGTGCCATTGATGGCACGTGACACAATATTTTGGGCACGCCAATGATCAAAATGGTTTGCATTTTATTTCAAAATAACAAAGTTCACAATAAAGAATTACGAACAAGCGCGAGTGATCGGTCGTTGGGCGTCGGGGCGCACACTCGTTTGTTATTGTTTTGCATTGCCTTTATCGTGGTGGACTAGAATTGCTTAGCATGCAAATTTTATTATGATTATTTCATAGAATAGTCGATTTCATAGACACAACTGTATTTTGAGTTTATTTGTCTTATATTTACGACTTTTAACCGTTATTTAACATGGATAGTTCTGCAAGCTAGCTAGTAAATTTTACAGTAAATTTCAAATTTTGTGAATCTAGACATATTACATTATTAGTAAAGGCGACAAAGCAGTGTATGTTTTATGTCCTGGAATAGTGGTATGCAGAACATCATCAGTAAGATGGCATTTTGAAACAAATCACAAATACTCTTGTCAAAAAGTGAACCACAGGAAAAATAAATTGCTCAGAAACCGTTTGACAGATGACTCACATTCAGCATGCATTCTACTAAAAGTCATCCAATTTACAAAAACAGGAGTCACATTAACGTGTACTTTAATTCGATTTACATGTATAGCTAAAGAATCTACAACTATACAATGCAAAGGGTATTTTTTCGTAGTAAATAAAGAATTTTGTGTTGTTAGTGTTTAGTTTTATTAGTTTCCCAATAATATTACAAATAAAAATTATTTGACGGCACGTCTGTACCTCATTAAACATTTTTTAGAAAAAAATGGCACGTTGATACATAAAGGTTCGCCACCCCTGTTCTAGGGAAATGTAGTTTGTGAGTTGCTTAACACATATGAGAACCTTGCATTGCGAAGTAATCTTAATATGTGTAGGTAAAGGTTGCTGTTTAAGAAGACGCTGTGATTGTAGTTACAAGTGCGGATGTTGAGACTTTAAGTGAGAATGTTGAGATTGTGAATGAAGATGTTAAGATTGTAAGTGAGAATAACGAAGTTGTAAATGTGAGGATATATAAGATTGTAATAGTAAGGGGAGGTCTTACTGTTTTATGTATATATAATGACTCTGATTACTTATTTTTAGAGTTGGAGGGTTGGACTAAACTCGTGAATTTTTGCATAACTGTACCTTAGAATTGGCTGTGATTCAAGTCTTCCAGTGTCAGTTAAGTGATTTTTTATTATTATTGGCTAAGCTTCGATGTTTGTATCGTTGCCATTAACCACTAACCAATAAAATATTAATTTTTAAGGTTCTATATTGAATAAAAAAGTTGTTGAGTCTTATTCATTGCTTCTAGATCATTTATCCCCTAAACATTAATATGAACTCCAGTTTGCTTTACGGAACGTTATCTCCCCCCCCCCCCGAAAATGTAATGATCTCATTTACTTAAGAACGACCATGAGCGTTTGAGTTAAATTGTCAGTGTTGACAGATAAGAAAACAATAAGATGAATACAGTAGCAAAACCCAATGCCGAGCGTATAATAGAAAATGTCTGTCAAAACAGTGCAGAGAAATATGGTGCTGATGGGATTTTGCAGCTAAAACTAGATTCAAGTGCTTTTATACTAAATACCATCAGATGCAAAACCTGTGCTAGGTTCTGAACACATTCATTGGACCTAAATGATTTGAACAACACTGCTTGGTCAGACGAGTCATTATTACAGTTCGTAAGAGCTTATGATATACGTTAAGTGAGACGCAAATCTGACGAGGCCACGGATTCAAGTTATCAACAAAGTACTGTTGATGTTAGTATAAGCTTTATAATGGCGTGAGGGCTTTTACGTGACATGGACTGCATTTCATGAGAAAATTGAACCCTTTATTGACTGGAAATGGTTATTTTCTTCTACTTGGAGTTCATCTGCAAACATTAATGCAATTCATGTATTCAAAGAACAATATAATTTTCTGATTCCACTAGGGTCAAAATAGTTCACGATTAATTTGAAGAACATTCTAAACGATTTAGCTATCTAAATCGTGAGATATCTTATCGAATATTTATGACTGAAAAGTCAGGTAATGCAATCCTATACCGGCGACACTTCCATAATTATATAGTTATAACTGTCAAGGTAGAACAGCTGGATGATTCCCCAAAGACTTCCCACTTCTTGCTAAATTAAAGCCATTATCAACTTGCTGAGTTAGAAGGAAAAAAATAAGGTTCACCACGATATGAGGAAACATCCCATGACTTTTGGAACTTCACACACACACAGTGTATAACGCGTTCATTAAGTTATATAATGTTTTTCTTAAGACTGATCGTATTACAGGAGTAATGTAATATAAGTCATGAATACAAAAATTATTTAGTACAAGTTAAATTATATTAAGTGAGCTTTGGGATACTTTCTACTCATTTTTTTTGTAAAAAATCCATCTATAGTTGAGTTAAGTGAGAAAATAATGTTAAGTTGGTTAATAGAAATACGTATTTATTTACAAGAAAAATAATGGATACGAGAACCCTTTTCAAATGAATTGAAATTATAAATAATTATATTTTAGGAAGAAAAAAAAAGAAATAGCCAAAATTAAAAATGTACTAAAATCAAATCAATAATCAATTAATTGGGCAGCTCAAAATGTTCTCGTGTTATACAGCCACACTGTGGCATATTATTAGATCAAACTGTCCACGTTTGGAGGTGACATATTAGAGGTTGATCTAGGAAATTACATTCACGCTTTCGAACATTTTTCTTGTATAAAGTGTCCACAAGTGCATCAACCTTTGAGTGAAAAGTTTTCCATCCTTTTAAGTTTCGTCAACGTCTATCCGATCTTTAGATTAAAAAAAGGGTTTTTTTTAAGAATGATTAATGTTCTAATCCATTAAAGTAGACAATGTCCTGAGCACTTTACATATTGAGTCTTTTCCTCAAATGTAATATTTTTGTCAAAAAGATTGCAACATCTTTTTTTTTATTTTATTTCTTTTAAAAGAAAAATTCTTACTTGATTCAAAACTATTAAAAATATGTAGATTAAGATTTACTATTTAAAAATTAACAAAATTTTAAAGTTTCTCATCATGCAATATACAAAACTCCATGCTATTCGATTACTTCAACATATTTAAAAAAAAGTAGAAAGATCGTTGTTAGACTATAAAATTATGATTGTAAAGTATCATAAATACCAGAGTAGGGCTAATTATGAATGTTAATGAGTTAAACTGTACAATATTTTTCGAAAGTTTCTGATATAAAAGTATTAAAGCCTCCAAAACTTCAATAAATTAGCATCCGGTAAAATAGTTAAAATTTAATCTCTTTCATAGAATATTCGATTAACAAGTTTTCTGGAAATAAAAGAAAAATTTTCTGTAACACTTTGCTATAGTATAATTAATATACGCGGATTAAATTAATTAAAATAAGAAGCAGGCGACACTGTGAATTAACTACGGTTTCTGTAATTAAAATGTAAGCTAATTATATATTACAACAATTTTTATTCTTCTTCAAAGACATTAAACTAATTTATTACATTAGTTAAGAAAACTTAAAAAGAAAAGTACAAATTTGTTTCACCAAATTGAATTATTTCGCTTTAAAAAATATTTCTAGTTATTTTAGAAGTAAAACGAATAATTTTTTCATTCTGTATTCAAATTAATTTGGATTATCAAGTAAATAGGAATCAGGAAATTCAGAAAGATAATCTAAAAATAATTTAATAGGAAATTAAAACGCAGAATATTAAATGATACATTTTCTTTATTGTTAAGCTTTTTATTGTAATTATATATAAACGTAATTTTATAAAAGTTTAAAGTCTTTACATATTTAAGATGTTGTAAATAAGCTTGACTGCAGTTCTAGTACTCTACATTGCAAATCGAAACTAGTAATAACAGGAAATAAATAAAAAAAAACAGTTCAATAATTGTTTAAACTTAACCAAATAAGGTTTATATTTACGGACCCACATATCAGAGCATTTAAAATCATATACGGCAAAAACAATAATCTTCAACAACTGTGATTTCACAGACTCATGTTGTCGCTCAAATATATTCAGTTATGATGTCAATACCAAACAAATTTGTGTTTCGTTATAAAAATTCCATTTACCTTTCTCGTTACCTCTCTCCTGATATTTATAAGACAACAAAGAAAAAAAACTGCATCAATATTTTTTTAACTTTAAGCTAAAAAATTTTATACTACAGAGAATACAATCTTGGCAAATAAATTTAAGGGCAGTCAGTAGGGTAAACACCTTCGGGAAATCGATTTTGAGTTTTTGATATTTCTAAAATACCCAAATCAGGACCTTTCCAATGACGTAACATACTTGCCATTTTACTAATTAAAAGTATGTTAAAATGATTTTTAAAAAATATTCAGCTGATGAGCCACGCCCCCTTTGACAGATATAAATGTAAACATTGACCTTTTAAAACTGGGAAGCTTTTCCAAAGCCATTCTCTGTTTTATTTATTCATACGCAATTAACTGTAGATTGACTGCAAGCGTAACTGTTAGGGTTGTTAACCTATTTTGGAGCGCATACACGTTTTTATCGTGTTTGGGTTTTTAAATTAAATATATAAAATTTATAAAATTCACAAATTTTGAAATTTCGAATTTTTTGTTTCTTTATAAGACTAGATGGAAAAAAATATTTAAAAAAAACATAAAGGTACGTTTTAAGAAGGTAGCAATACTCTCAATCATAGTAACATTACTTCAAATACTAACCACAGTAATGTCAATCCTCAAGCTGGAGATACACATGACACAAAGGAGACATGTGCAAAATAAAGAATGATTAGAGTTTTTCTTCTTATTAAAGTAAGTATTATAAAAATACCATCATGAATAAAAATATTCTTGCATTTGCTTTCAAGAATGAAGTTCATTGTAAAATGTGTAAAAGAGGTTTAGACATGCAAGTTTTAAAAGGTAAGTTTGGGCTGGAAATTTGTCCTGAAATGTTGTGCTTGTCCATATGATATAGAATTCTCTTTTTTAAATATTCATGAAGGAACGCAAATTGCCTCAATAAATACCAGGTTTGTATATGCTACGTGTTTCATTGGAAGAGGTGCAGAACCTGGTAGAATATTTTGCGGCATAATGAATCTTCGGCAACCACCTTCAAGGTTTTCTCCTTACGGTAAGCGAATCTCAAATGCTGTAAAACTTGTTTACGAGGACTAAATTCAAAATGCTGCGAGGGAAGCTATTTGTGAAAATGAAGGTAATAATAATATTGTGGTAGCGGGCAGAAGCACGGTTACACATCATCAAATGGTGCAGTTACTGTGGCCAGCATTGATACAGGTAAGGTGATAGATGTCAATATTCTTTCGAAATATTGTATATGTAAAAAATGGGCACATAAAAACATTGTTTTTGTCCTGTCGGTGAAAATTCATGGTGTGGATATAAACAGGCTGAAGAATCGGGTAAGTCTTACAAACATAAAAAGTCTTCCGGTTGCTGTTGTAGTAGCAATGCGTATTTAGATATCTTTCCCATCCTGATTTGTTGAAATAATGTTTGCATCGAAAAACACAAAACCCGAATGAAAGTTTTCATAATGTCATTTTATCACGGGTTCCCAAAACAACATTTGTGCACATTGAAACACTTTCACTTGGTGTTTATAATGCTGTTTGTTCCTTTAATGATGGTAATGTATCCAAATTATAAAAAAAGCTTCAGTAAATGGAAGTAGAACCTGGAGAATATTCGGTAAGTGCCATGAAAATTCTCGATAGGGAAAAATTAATAAAAGCAAACATGCTTTTTTTTTGGATGATCAAAGAAAATTAGAAAAGATAAAAGAAAAAAAGAAGATAAAATTAAGAAAAATAAGGTAAAAATGGTCACAGTGCAGGATCTTTTTGATGAGGTAAAATTTTATGCAAAAGCTAAAAAATTTTTCTATAAATTATATTTTTTAAAATTGTTTGTTCTTTTTTCTATAAATTATTGTGTGTTCTTACTTTTTTTCTGTATTTATGAACTGGAAAATTTTATTTTATATTTTATATATATTCTTGTGTATACTGAAGTGAAATTTTTGAAATATTTCTCAGACATTTAGCTAAAAAGCATATGTTGTAACACAGAAAAGGAAAATTTTAATTAAATTTATTATTGTACTCTGCAAAAATTATATTTTTAATCAGGCTGATCAATTTCTTTAAAAAATATTTCACTTCTGCATAAAAATAAATGTTTATTTAATGCACACACAAATTTTTCAGCTTTAGTGTTCAATAGTAAAAGGTACATATATATATCTCAAAATGCGTTGCATAAAGCTTGTTAAATACAAAAAAAAAAAAAAAAATCATAAATTTCATGTTTAAAATCATAAAAATAGTTTTCTTGTTGTTTTGGATACTATTTATGTAATATTTATAGAAACTTTTTAATTCTTATATTTATAAAGAAATTGTGTTTACATGTGAACATACAAAACACTAATGAAATTTTTCGAAATGCCATATAATCATGTATTACTGTCTTATAAAAATTATATTTTTTAATTTGTGTCTTCTTTCTCTATAAATTAATTGCATGCATGAACTGGAGATTTTATTTTATATTGCATATATATTGTATATACTGAAGTGAAATTTTTGAGATATTCTTCAGACATTTAGCTAAAAAGCAGATGTCGTAACATAGAAAAGGAAAATTTTTATAAAATTCATTATTCTACTCTACAAGAATTACATTTTTAAACATGCTGATCAATTTTTTTAAAAAAAATTTCACTTCTGTATAAAGATAAATGTTTATTTAATGCACACACAAATTTTTAAGCTTTGTGTTCAATAGTTTCTTAGTAATATGTACATAAATATATCCCAAAATGCAATGCCCTTTTTCGTTGCACAAAACTTGTTATATACAAAAAATACACAAATTTCATGTTTAAAAATGTAAAATCAGTTTTCTTGTTGTTGTTTTTGATATCATTTGTGTAATATTTTAAGAATCCTTTTAATTCTGATACTTTAAGAAATTGTGTTTACATGTGAATTTATAAAACACTAATGAAACTTTTCGAAATATCGTATAATGATGTATCACCAAAGTCATATTTTCATATATTGTCACATTTTCACGTGGTATTTATGATGATTAATAATAAACTGGATGACAATAATGCATCTGAACAGAAAATTCTTCAAAAATTGATGCATAATTTGAGAAAAATGATGCAAATGCTATAAAATATCTCGATAGATTAAAAGTGAAAAATGCTATATACGCATTTTCTGAGAAATCTAAGTAAAAGAAATAAGTAAAAAGTCTTAAAAGTTATTGAGAATAAGCTAATATTTAAAAAAATAGTGCAAATACAGATGTTAATTCATAATTTTTTTGATGAAGTGACATTTTATAATAAAAATGCAAATATCTCAAAACGGTGTTTTTAAAAATACGTGTACTTTTTTTCTCAAAACCTATTCAACTGAAGCACTTGCAATCTTCACTGAATATTATTGATATCTAACTATATATATCGAACGGAGCTTTTATTAATATTCCCATAATATGTTTGTAAAAGTCAGTTATCGTGAAAAAAACTTTTCTTAGAGATGTATTAGACTTTTTTTATTTAAAATGATTGGAAGCTTTTTCAAATATATTGTTTTGTTTTCGAAAAAACTAAACAATATATTTGAAAAAGCTTCCAATCATTTTAAATAAAAAAGTCTAATTAATATACAGAAATTTTTTTAAGTCTGTACATTTAATAGTGTCTGAGAAAAAGGTACATAAAAATGCTCAATTTAACATTAGTGGGATAGGGGGTACCGACTAACCTTTTAAGGTAGATGCTCCACAAATAAATAATATTTGCTGTATTGGATGTTTTAAACAGTAGTTCGAATAGCACTTATTGAAAGTATATATATATATATATATATATATATATATATATATATATATATATATAAATGAATGCTTGTACATATATGAAATCGCTTCACTTCAACACCGTTCAACCGATTACTATGAAAATTGGCATGTATATGTACTTTTTTTTGGAGAAGGTTTATAGTTAGGTTTTGGAGAAGGTTTATAGTTTATAGTAAGGCTCTTAGTTACTGCTTCCCACCAGGTGGCGCTACAGCATATAAATTTCTCACTGTTCAATCAATCGCCAAGTTGCCAACATGGTTGCCAAAAATGGTGCATACTTGCCCGTATCGCCAACGTTTCGCTATGTTTCTATAGAATTGCCATGATAATGTAAGGAACGGCGTTTCTTGCGAATATTACAATTTTAACAAAAAATGAATTAGACAGAAAGTAATTTTTCGTGTTACACATCCAGATATAAATTATTTGCACTATTTTAAGTGTTCATTACACAAAATTTGTAACAATGTGCTACTTTTGCTAAGCAGAGATCAGCTCAAGAAAGTACTTCAAAAATCGACCCACACAAGAGTTAAGGGGCTTTATAAATAAAAAAAAATCATTTTTATCAGCTCTTAGATCTTCTGACTTAAAATTTAACAAATATGTTTTTTTTTTATCAGCTCAGATATGCAAAAAGATTTTTGGCTTAAGTTGCAATTCCCGTAAAATTAACTCATTAAAAACTTTTTTATCCTTCAATCTGTATTGTTTAATCTTTTAATTCACCCGTGCGAAGAACGGGTATACCAGCTAGTTTTGTATAATTTTGAAAATATTTATGTACCTGGCACATAATTATATACAGAGAATCTTTTCTTGTATCTTTAATTTTCAAATATTCTGAAAGTTATAATTTTGAAATTTAATAATTCCCTTTTCTACTGATCACACGCAAATCAATGTTTATTTTTGTTATAATAAACTATATAAAGTAACAAATCAAAATTTTAACTAAAATAGGAACACTGGATGCGATATTCATACTTGATGTTAACGTTATTATATCTAGATACTAAAAATAAAAATTGTAAGCAATGATAAGAGTTAACAATGAATATTAATACCTTAAAAGCAATAATCTGTTCAAATAATATCTAAAATATAGTAATGATAATATATTAGAGTAGAGTTAATCAGTTTGTTTATTTATTACATTGCAAAAGTAAACAGTTTGCATTCAATACGATTCATCTTAAATTGATTTATAATTAAAACTTTTAACCATTAATCTTTCACCAATTTTACTTCATTTTAGTATACAGAATACATAACTAATGATATCAACTCCTTTGTGTATTTATTGAAAAAATACAAGTTAATTGTTCATTTCAATTAAGAGAATAGTTGCATATAGTTGTGTCACATGCGAAATTGAAATTTCTACAATAGAACGATTTTCAACAATATTTGCCATCTTCCGTTTCCACAATGGTAAATCGTTAAGTGTGTCTGAGACTGTATGCGAAGATACCACAACGATGTCTGTAAACAATTAAAGTTTCGAGACAGTTTCTGGACTACAGCTGACTTAAGATGAAATTGCAAATTCTATTCCATGAGACTGCAGCCAGTTTAAGGCGAAATGTCAATTCATTCATGCATTTCGGCGACGTAATTGTCACGATGTTATTTGCTGTGTTGATCTAGATATGACAACACCTATTCAATTGTTTAAACTCAGAAAATATATCGAAAAAAATGCAGTTTTTTACTGCATTGTAATTAGTTAAATTCCTTTATACTCAAGAAATGTAATTATCGGTTGTAGTTATTTTTAATACATAATAAATTGGGTGTAATATGATCGGAAATAATCCCAAGGAAATTCGTGAAGCTTAAATATATAAAATCTAACCTTTAGCCACCCGCTCCACTCGGTATAATTTATGAGGCTATATGATTATATACTCATATTCTTTTTAAAATTTAGTGATGTTTATATCCTAGCACTAACCTTTCAATTGCATTAAAAACATTCTCAGATCCATCTTGATTAAAAAATGACTTTATCAAACGGAAGTATGAGTATCTTTACTCACGTATACCCTCTCTTCCGGCAGAGTCGATTTACGCAAAACCTGTTCTTAAATGTTCTATATTCAACAGAGAAAATAATCTTACCAAATTCCAATTCTTTTCGATTAACAGTTCAAAATCTCAACTTTTTTTACGTCTCTCTGTAATTTCCAAGTAATCCCTTCGGGAATCAACTCCTACAAAATCCGTTCTAAGCGAATCTCTACTTAACAAAGGAAACATACTTGTCAAATTCAAGGCTTTCGATCTAATTGATCAAAAACGGATTTTTGAAGTTAAAAACTTCTTTATCGGCGTTGGACATTTTTTGGTAGGGGAAAATCGTATGGTTCGCGTCACCACATGCTCTGACTGGCTCATGCGAAGGTGTGCTGTTCACTTTCGACATTTTTTTGGATGGGGAAATCTCGTGCGTTCGCGTCACCGACATGCTTAATAGCAGTATATCTATAGCTATACAGCTGACGTATAGTGTCGTGTATATCTTATAAGTGAAATTGAATGATTTAGTGAAAAGTTCAATGTGTAAATACTGTGCATTGTTAAAATAGTGTTTTTGTTTGATTATTATTTGAATCGCTTAATTGAAGAATCATTGTGCAGTAAAATAGTGAACACTAAATAAATATACTAATATTTTAAGATAAAAAAATAACAGAAAATTATTTTAAATACTCGCATTTATTTTGACGTTTGAAAATTTTATATTATTTAAAATTATTTTAAATCTTCGTATTTATTCTGGCGTTTTGAAAATTTTGTATTATTTATTTTCTAATATTTAACCTCTGCAATGCATCACGCAATCCCGATTAGTACTTCACATTGGATTAGACGTTTTCTTACTACCGTGTAAAACAGACATCTAGTTGTTCAATCATAATTTTATCGTGATTTTGAAATTAAAAATTTTATAAAATCTAATAATAATTCAAGATTATTGTGTTGAAGTTTAAAATATGGTTAAAAATGCAAAATTATAGTTTATTACCTTATATCATTAAAATCTTTAGTTTGAAATAATGAAAACGGCTCCGACTTTAATTTCATTAAATATTTTATTTTATTTAAAAATTTAATATTTCGAAATCATTATTTATTAATTTAAATTGTCAAAAATAAAATATATACTCTTCTACTTTTTGCAAAATGATTATCTATAATTTTATATCATTCGTAGAAATTTACGAAAAAATATTGTCAGGGAATTAGGGTTATTTTAAATATCCGTTTTTCATATTTGCTTAGATCCCTAACATTTTCCCCTAATTTCTGCTTTATCTATGACTATTCACAAATCACAGGGAGGTACTTATGATGATATTGTCAACGAATACGATCGCAAACATCCTAGAGAATTAGTATACGTAGCTTTAACAAGAGTAACGAGGATTCAAGGTTTATATATATTTTTGGTTACTCAAGAAAATAGTAGCAGCAGCTGGAAATTTTGGATTGGTAGAATAGCACCTCTAAATGCTTCAGAAACAGATAAACTTTGCAGATGACAAAAATCTACCACTAATTGAATTTCTAAATAAAACACTTAATTTAAATATGTCCAATGATCGAAAACTCAGCACTACAAAATATAAGACAACGATCGATGCGGTTTTTACGCGATACTTAGATAAATTTTTTTTTATATATATCGATGAACCCTCCGTAGCTCCCCGCCTTTCCGAAATTCGTTTCCTCAAAGCGGATCTGTGCTCAACAAAGAAAGTGCGCTTACCAAATTTAAAGTCTGTAGGTCAAACATTTCAAACATGAATTTTTTTTGTTCCTAATGCTCCCCTTAACCCCTCTTTGGGGTTGTTTTCTGCAAAATCCACTCTTTTTGGCATTTTGCTCAACATGACTGGAATGGTTACCAAATTTCTAGTCTGTAAGCATAATCCTTCAAATACGGGAAATTACAATTATAATTCTCCCCCCCCCGTAACTCCTTTAGTCAATTTCTGTAAAACTCATTCTTAGTGGATCTCTATTTAAACAAAAGGAACATGCTTATCAGATTTCATGTCTGTTGCTCTAACACATAGGTTCTCAACCTTTTTTGAAATGTCGCCCCCTTTTCTAGTAAATATTTCGATACATCCCCCTTTTCTAGTGAATATTTCGATACCGCCCCTTCCCACTCTAGAGAAATAAGAGTGTACATAATACATGGTGATAACAAGAGATAGGTTTTAAAAAAATATCCAATTATTAATAGAATATAATTTGAAATTTAGATTTTTTTCTTAAGTCTAAATTTTTTTATTTACGAATCTGAAATAGTTATTGCCACAAATATATTTAAATGTGTAATATTATATATTTTAATCATAGATAGGATAGTGTTGGAATTGAAACGCTACTGAATTTCTTCTTTATTTCAAAGAGTGGAATAAAAGTTTTGCCTTAGCTTTTATAAAGACAGGCAGGGATTTTGATGATACGAAGTAATTCATAATAAACTATTGCCTTCAAAATAAATATAAATTTGTGACGGATCTATACGCGTCTATACTAATTTTTTCTTTTTCCCTTTAAATCAAAATATTTATTTCAACCAACCTTCATCGAGAAACCAAACGTGATTTGTGTCCATGAGGAATATTATGTAAATTTGGTTTTCGCGAGTTGAATGAGAGTGAAATAAGAGGTTAAGTTAAGTTAAGTAAAGTGAAGCAAGTGATCTTTTGACACATAGTTGTTGACAAGCTGAAGTTGATACGTTTGATGTGTGCATATAGAAGTGGTTAGTGAAGATTGAAATGCAGTGGAATTAAAGATTACGTGCGTGGAGCGTGGAGCCATCTTCATTTGATCAAGCTAAAGAAAGTGCCAGAAGTTTCCCGAGAAGGATCCGAAGCATTAAGGATTCAGGTATCGTAACTTGATTAAGTAAAAGCTGATTATTAGTGTGCGACGTAGTTGTAAACGAGCGTATTTAAGCTGTCTTAGATTCAGTTGAAGGTTTGTAATATTATCCCCGCATTTGAGTTTATCACATCTGCACTCTAACATAGTTTATATACCTTAATTAGAATTGTGTTGTGTCTGTTTCTTAATAAGTGATAAGAATTAATAAATCAGTTTAAATTGGAATAATGTCTTTGGATCATTTAGTTCCTCCTACACATCTAGCCGGGTTTTCAGATAGACAGGA
>BMAO01000402.1:0-20340 GCA_019973975.1 Trichonephila clavata | reverse complement strand
TTTAACTCAGAGTGTGATTGGGAAATTTTGATTACAACCTTGCACCGTCTATAAATTTTCAAAGTGGTTAATTTTGTATATTAAGATGTCCTGTAAAAATATTAAATTAGGTGATATTCCTATAATTGCCAATTCGTTGAAATGTGGTACAACTCGTACTGTAAAAACATTAAATTCTATATTAGAATTCACCGAATTTGACCATTCTTCGCGAAATAAAATAAGAAATTTTTCCACATTCCCTAAAGAGTTTAAAGTCGAAGAACACAAAGAAAAAATTTTAACCGAATTCTCATTGCCTGATTTCATCTCAGTCGCTAATTTATTGCATTTAGACGTGGAAACAAATGAGCAAAATTTATGCAATAGTATATTTAAAGCTTTGACGAACTTAGATGAATTCCTACTAACATTAAATAATTTAGAGACGTCCTTTTCTGAAAGCGAGAACGTAGTTTTTTCTGAGAATCAATCCACGTTTCAAAAACGAACATCAGAACTCTCGTTAGACAGGAATTTTTCAACACAGGGAACAAACCAACAATCCCCCTTTCAACATCTGGGCAGCAACGCAATCCTACCCAGTGTTCAAGGTTATTCTTTCATGCCGGTACATCAAAACGTCTCATCTCTTTGTACACAAAATACTTTTCCTCCCCATTTAAGCGATGCTTCCTTTACAGAGATGAATACCCAGTTTTGGACTTTATTGCGGGATATTTCAGCGACTAGTAGAAAATTTACTAGCGAAGATTTTTATTCTGTAAATAGTTTCTTTCGCGATATTGAAGAAAATTTTGATTTATTCCCAGCTATCAGTTCCTCTCAAAAATTAATTTTCGCAAAACGTCTAGTATGTGGAACTGCTAAATCATTCTTTTTTCACAAAGAAATTTAAATACCTACGAGTCATTTAAAAAAGCTTTAGTTGAAGAATTTTCGGATTCAGTTACTTCCATAGAGATTCACCACGAATTACAGAAAAGAAAAATGTATAAAACGGAGACTTTTATGCAATATTTTTATTCCATGCGTAAATTAGCAAATAGATGTGATTTAAAAATTGACGAAGCATCAATTATCCAGTATGTCATTAATGGAATTGATATGGGCCTCGTTCAGATAAAATAATTCTATATGGTGCAACCTCATTTTCCGAATTTAAGCAGAAATTACGTACCTATGAAACAGTCATTAAAAACATGGGAATACATAACTCTAATTCACCGAATTTTCATCATTCATATGAAAGCCGAGGACGCGATTCTAAACAACAAAGCTTCCAAAGAAAACCCACAAAATTTAACGTTTCTGACGCAGCTAAAAATCCCCAACGTTTTAATTGTAATGATATAGGTCACTTATCAAAATCTTGTCCTAATCATTCACGTGGTCCCAGATGCCTCTCGTGTAATCTTTATGGTCACAAATCATTTAGTGGCCGAGTGGTCTAGGCATCGGATCATGGCTAGCGTGCCATGAGTTCGATTCTAATACCACTAAAGATCCGCCGTGTAGGGGCGGGATGCACGTTAAATCTGTCGAGAGCTCAAACGTCCTCCCGTTGTGTGGTGTGGTAGTTAGGAGAGGGGGTGGCAGCTCAGGTGTCATCCGCGTCACTTGACCATGGTTCAAAATTACGCGAACCGTCGCCAAAAGCCCTCGTGTTGCTAATCAGTGCGACGTTAATATTCTGTCACTGTCACAAATCATTTGAATGCCGACGAACTAATTTAAACAATAGTTCTACACCACCTTCTGGTGTAAATGCTTTGTATGAATTGCCTTCTCCTATAAATATGTGTAAAGACGTAACAATTTTTGGCCGTAAACTTAACGGATTAATAGACACAGGCAGCAATTTAACACTATTAAGAAATTCTACTTACATAAATATAGATGCACCGCCACTGAAACAAACCAATACATTATTAACAGGTTTTGGTTTTTCGCGAATTAATGTGAGAGGAACTTTTGATTCTGAAATTACTATCGACGATCAAATTTTCTCTGTTACAATTTCTGTTGTACCAAATTCTTGTACAAATTATGACCTCATAATCGGTTGTGACGTAATTAAACAAGCACATCTAAATATATCGCCTACAGGCGTAAAATTTTCAAAAATTTTAAGATCCTCTGATAGTGTAGATGAAAATTTTATTATGACGATTTCCGACGATTCACCCACATTTGATATCTGTCCAAATGTTTCTCAGCATAATCGAACTGAAGTCGAACAACTGCTATCGACATACACGCCTAAAAAAAACAAAAACTGTAAACATTGAGCTTGATATCGCTCTTACCGACGACGAACCGATATTTCATAAGCCCCGACGTTTGCCATTTGCCCAACGAGATATAGTGGACGCTCAAGTTGATGAATGGGTTGAAAATGGAATTGTTGAGCCATGTTCATCTCCTTACGCTAGTCAAGTTGTGGTAGTAAAGAAAAAAGACGGGAAATCAAGAGTTTGCATTGATTATAGACGCTTAAATCGTAAACTCATTAAAGATAACTATCCTCTTCCTTTAATTGACGATATTTTAGATTGTCTCCAAAATGCTAAAATATTTACTACTCTAGATCTAAAAAATGAATTTTTCCATGTTGCGGTAAATGAAAGAAGCCGTAAATTTACTAGTTTTGTTACTCACAATGGGCAGTATCAATTTAGACGAATGCCTTTTGGACTAAGTACTTGTCCTTCCACCTTTATGCGATACATAAATGCCATTTTCCGACATCTGATTTCGAAAAGTATTGTTCTCCCATATATGGATGATGTTGTTATTCCCGCTGCTAATGAGTCCCAAGCCCTTGAATATCTAAAAAAAGTTCTAGAGGTAGTTTGTGATTACGGACTTGAAATAAATTTTAAAAAATGTCAATTTTTACAAAATAAAATTGAGTTTCTTGGCCATATTATAGAATACGGTAGATTGTTTCCTTCCCCTTCAAAAACTAAAGCTGTCATTAATTATCCAGATCTTAAAAATATTAAAGACGTTCGCCGATTTCTAGGTCTTACTGGCTATTTTAGAAAATTTTTACCCTCATATTCGATCATAGCAAAACCTTTGAGTGACCTCCTTCATAAGGACTCCCCTTTCCAATTTTATGCTGAACAGCAGGCAGCACTTCAAAAATTAAAATACTTTCCCAACAACCCGTTCTAAGTATTTTTAATCAAAATTCTCCCACTGAGATTCACACTGACGCGTCAATTGACGGTTTGGGTGCAGTCCTACTCCAAAAATCCATACATGACAATCAGTTTCACCCTGTATTCTACATGTCAAAAAACTTAGATGAATTCCTACTAACATTAAATAATTTAGAGACGCCCTTTTCTGAAAGCGAGAACGTAGTTTTTTCTGAGAATCAATCCACATTTCAAAAACGAACATCAAAACTCTCGTTAGACAGGAATTTTTCAACACAGGGAACAAACCAACACTCCCCCTTTCAACATCTGGGCAGCAACGCAACCCTACCCAGTGTTCAAGGTTATTCTTTCATCCCGGTACATCATACTATTTGATAAAGACATTTAATTTTTTTAATTTTAATTTTATAGTTTTTCATTCCACTCTGTGTTAATTAAATTATTTAAACACGTATCTGCGAAAAAAAGTATATTATACAAAATTAACTTATTATATATTTTCGAAGAAAATTGATTAAAAATGCTCATTTAGCAATTAATTGAGACATACCATTTGCTTAAATAATGGCAGCACTGAAAATGAAGTAAATTTCAGATCAGTGGGAATTAATTTACGGTGGGAAAAATAAGCAGAAACGAACAAAATCGAATTCTCTAGATTCGAACCCAGACACAAGAAAGAATTAGATACTTTGCGAAAGTGACGCGCTTTGCAACTACGCCACACAGACCCGTAGCGGAGAGTGAAAATAGGCAATAAAAATGAATGGGAGGTTCAAATTGAAATTAATTTTTAATTGAGGGGATCCACAGGATATTCACATAACTATTGAAAGATTTCGATTGAAGATTAAATTTAAATGTATCGCAAAAAATGTATTGATTTATGACATATTAAGAACACGCAATTAATAATAAAGAATATATAATATGAGCATTAGCTTTTTTTTCTAAGGAAGTTATGCAAAAAAAAGTTTCGAAATGGGCAAATTCTTCGATTTTATTATGAAATTATATGTAAAAAAAAGAAATATACATTAGGCATTATATTAAAGTAAACTATAAGTTTTATGAAAGAAAACAAAAATTTTGATACTGATAAATATTTTAAATGAATCTCAGAAATGCATTGAATGCATTTTTTCATCTTAATCTGATGAATATAATTATTTAATTTTGAAAATTATATACAGAAAAATTGACGAAAATTGAAGGAAATATAAATTTTTCACTCGCATTTTTTTATATATCAAAAAAAGAAATATACATTAGGCATTATTTTAAAGTAAACTATAAGTTTTATGAAAGAGAACGAAAATTTTGATACTGATGAATATTTTAAATGAATCTCAGAAATGCATTGAATGCATTTTATCATCTTAATCTGACATATATAGTTATTTAATTTTGAAAATTATATAAAGAAAAATTGACGAAAAAGTAACTTTTTCACTCGCATTTTTTTTTTTACTCGCCAAAGTTACTGATTTCCCCCCTGTTTAAGGCAGAATTTTTTTAGTGTAACCCTTGAGTTAGATGCGGTCGACAGCAAAACATTTCAAAAGTCTTTGGCGCAAAGCTAATTTTCGACGCCAATGTTTGGCTAAATGTAAAATCGCGTATTGTTAATTATTTTAAAAATCATAACCTTCCTTTTTAGGGCATAATTTTTAAGTTAATGCTCTCAAACTTCACAAACTATTTGGAAAAATAACGTACTTTGAAATAAAAAATGTATAAAAACTATTATTTAAGTTATTTCTCAGAAAAACAGCAGTTTACGAAAATCACAATTTTTTTTTAAAATCCGTAATTTTGAAGCAATTTTTTCAATCTTCGTATATGTTACATATAATATTGCTTTACACACGGAAAAAAGGTTTTGTGAGATTACCTTCATAAATGACGAAGTTATTCAATGTGAAATAAAAATTGGGACTACTTTTTAAAATTCTTTTTAAAAAAAGTCTTGGGAATTTTATTTTTTAAATGAATGGATCTAAAAGAGAAAGGCTTGAAATTAATTAGTGTAGAATGTTGATTTAATAACGCGAAAAGAAATTCATACGCAACGATTTAGATATAATTTTCATAAAAATGCATCAGTTTTAACACTATTTTAAAAAATCGAAAAAAATAGAAAATATCGTTATTTTACGAAACAAATTATACCGTATCGTGGCGAAATAAATGTACTTTCCGATTCTGTAATTATTTTTTGTCTGATTTCAACACCGAAAATTGGATGACAATTTTAAAATGGTGGAAAACGTCGAATCACCGCTCGGCCGAAACGGAACGGACGTACCGCCTAGTTAACAACCGGCAGGAGTAAAAGAATTAGGCGTTTTAAGGTTTTTAATTAATATCTTTTCAACTAATTACAATATCGGAATATAAATGGGCAATACGGCTTCCCCGGAAAATTCCCGATCTTTTGGTACCTTCTGCGACTTTCTGCGTCGTACGGTTCGTGAAAGATAGACGCACGTACATACATAGATAGATACGTTTGTTTACCTTCGAATTTTAATAGTTTAAGACTAGCTTTCATGGCCCGGCGTCGCACGGGCTTTTACCGAGTGCATACATATGTGCATTGACAAAAAACGTACAAAATGACAAATGAAATTCATAAAGTGTCTTTTTTGAAACTACCCTTTTTAAAAAAATAAAGATAATCAGTTTTATAATATTTTTTAAAAATATATGGCTAACTATGTTTTGTTCATTATTTTACACATATGTGTATAAAATGTTTCACATATTCAAGAAATATTTTTTATAAGAATTCATAAATTTATTGGTAATGATTTCAGTGGTATGAAATTTCCTGAATGAAATCAAAATCTAAAAACTATAATAATTATATAAAAGGAGTGAGCTTGTGAATCATGACACAGTTATGAAATAGCAATATAATAACTAACAAAATATAACATGCATGCAGCTATTTCATGTTTAATTATGACCCTTGTAAACGTACTTGAAGATATATTTGACGGACTTCAGCGAACTGCAAATTTCCACATTAATATGGGCATTGTATTTTTTTGGTGAGGTATGGGTTATACGGCACAATCCACCTATTATCAACAACATTGCCATTTATCACAATATGATTTGCGTTGTCACGACCCCTATACATTGGATAATCATTGATGTTCTCAGCAGTTGTTTCTCTAAATTGCTTGGGGTATCCCTTTGTGCAAACACCATCAACGATACATGGAGCATTGGGGTTCAATACACCACAAGGTCCATGAATCATTGTAGATTTGACAATTTCATGCAATCTAGGATCCACTTTCTTGTATGGCAGTTCTGCTGAGACATTTTGCATGTGTCTTGTGCGTTGAATTGACAATTATGTGCTTTGTTTCATATAATGTCACCAAAAGGTTGTGATAATATGTAAGTACTGATAAATCTAATTTAAACAATGTATTTCTATTATTAATAAGACAAGACATTAATTAAATGTTAGTAGTTAAGTAGATTTAATTTTTATACGTAATGTTTACACCGAAGAGTAAAAACATTCTCTTGAAATATATTACGTTCAATTTTATAGCTAATTTTGTTCATTCTGTTCAGTTAATTTTGATTCTTTCACCATTCGAAAATGAGAGTGAAAGGAATCATAAAATAAGTATATTGAAATTGTTGAAACTCAAATAATTTCTTTATGAGAACTTTTAAAGCATTTTCTATAACTTAATTAAAAAGATTAAGAAGTACTTTAAAGTTCTCAAGAAATTAGTCTCCTAAAAAGATTAATAATTGTCAACAAAAACTTACCTTTTTTTCAAGACATGCAAACCATTTTAGAGTTCAGTATGAAAATAAAACTAAAATTATTCCACACTAGCAAAAGAATACTTAAAATTATTATTGTTTGTCTATAAATATGAGCTTTGGGGGCAAAAATATATTGCACGAAGAAATAAAGTAATTTTGGGGGTTTTGAAAATGTAGTAGAATTAAATCCTGAATCTTTTTTATATTGATTTAGATACAATGGGTTGTCTGAAGTTGTATTGATTTCTACATTCAAGGCACCTTCTAGTAACAGTGCTAATTGATAAAAACTTAATACCATGTTCAGTCAATGGGGAAAACCACACATATCGCATATTCAAACATGTTAATGCTACAATTCATACAAGCACATTAAACTGCAAAACAATAGTTTTATTCATGTAACGTATTGGTCAATGGTTTACCACCTTTCAAAGGAGAATTTAAAGTGGGGTTTTAGAAGTTGGCCTTTTTATTACGACACACATAAAGTTCTTCAATTTTGGATTAGTGTGTTGGATTTTCGGAAACCGGAATCGATCGCCAAACAACTTAATTTGAATGCGGATAACACTGAAAACTTTTACTATTTGTTTTTTATTTTCATTTCAAAATTCCACTTTGAAATTTCTCGTGACACCTATCACTAAATTAAGTTGCTTGGCACCTAATTAAATAATCCGCCAAAAAAGTAAACATTTATTTATCAGAAAGAGATGATCATATAGAGAGTGTACCATCTAATTTGGTTTTCAATGCAATTTATATTAGATTGCAATTTATTGACACAGCTTCTGACCTTGTCTTCAGGGACATTTGGATTTTAAAAGACAGCCATGCTGCTATACAGCACCTTTCTCGTTGGACAGCTGTTGGGGATATGACAAGCCTAAATATTCTGGATGTTCTGGTTCGACTTTCTTCTAGGCACTGTATATATTTTCAATGGGTCCCCTCTCATATTGGATTGAATGGTAACGAGATAGCCGATAGTTTGGCTAAGTCTGCCACTGCCTACACTTTGATGAGTGACACTTGTATAACTTTTGCTGAACTCTCCTCTATTAAAAGGTTAGAATTTAATGCAATTTGGAGAATACCCCTTGCTCACCCTTGGTATTTTGTGAAAAAACCTAGTTGGTGTCACCAACTTAATATTCCTAGGTATCAGCAGACGGCTTTGTTACGCTTTTTTAGTGGCCATATCAAGTCTCTGACTTTTCAACAGGGCTTGAAAATCTTCCCAGAATGTCCTAGGTGCGAAACTTATCAGGCCTCTCCCAGTCATATTCTGAATTGCTTGAGCTTTTCGTATGATGAGGTTTTAGGAAATCCTATCTTATTTCTGGATTGTTTTATTTTTGCTTATTTCTGGATTGTTGGAAATCCTATCTTATTTTTGGTTTTATGGAGATGGTGTAGCTGAGCTATACCATCTGGGATAAGAAACAACAACAACTATATAATTTTACCATTTTTAACATATTTAAAAGAAGTCACGTACTATGATTTGCAAATAAGAGAAAATCGGAAACAACAAGAAATTGACAACAACATTATTTATGTGGGATTTGAAGAAGGAAAGGAAGTATCACTCTTTTTCTTCTTTCCCGCCGGCCGAAATGATTGACACTCAAACTTTTCTTTTTATTCAAGGATTATTTATTTTTTCATATCCGTTCGAAGCGCCTGTAGTGCGAGCCGCTGATTGGCTGTCTTTTTTTATGCAATTGCATGATTTCGAAATGAAATAGTTTAGTCAGTCTGTGTTCTGGCTCACGGCATGTAGCCGACGGCTGTGTTGTTTAGCTCTTTAAATGAATGTAAATTGTCCCCTAGATGTTAAAACCAAATAAAATGTTTTTGTTAAACATTTTTGAGAAGTTATTTCTCATGAACTCTCACAGATTGGGGGTTCGTAGCCGGGATTGAATTTTAGGGAAATCCCCGCAGATTAGTTTGTCGGCTCTGATATGCTTGCGTGAGAAAAAAACAGCCAACTGTCTCTCGGCTTTTAGGAAGCCGTTACGATTTTGTTCCGGGCTCCAGTTTTGCGGATCCCAGTATTGTTCCGGGCTCCAGTTTTGCGGATTCATATTGTTCGGCTCCAGTTTTGCGGATTCCAGTATTGTTCCGGGCTCCAGTTTTGCGGATTCCAGTTGTGTTCCGGGCTCCAGTGTTGCGGATTCCAGTTTCGTTCGGGTTCCAGTGTTCCGGATTCCAGTTTCGTTTCGGGCTTCATTCTCGCTCCGGCCCTGCAGTTTCCTCGTCTAGTTTTTTGTCCGGCACCGTTTCGCTTTTGTGTGTGTTCATCTATAGTCCTGCCTAGTGGACTCAAAAAGTTCAGTGATCTTGCTGTATTGCGTCAGTGACAGTCTCGTGTTTCGTCAGTGACAATCTCGTGTTTCGTTTTCACCAGTGTCCGGTGTATATTTCAAGAGTGGACTACCTGAAGAGTCAAGATAAGTACTGTTTTGATTTTCACCAAATTTTGATTTATGGTGCTATGCTTTTTTAGTTGTGAAAAGTGAATAATTTCAAATCGTTAACTTGATCAGTATTGTTGTTTCGATTATTGATATTTTTATTTGATCAATTTTAGAATAGATTTGGTAATAGTATTGATGTTTTTGAAAGTATTACATTACAGTGTTATATATTTTGTGATAATATGATATAATTCTTTTCATGCAAGTTTCGGTTGAATTTGATCAATTTTAGTATAGATTTAGTAATTTTATTGATATTTTTGGTTTTTTTTTAAAGTATTACAGTACTGTGTAATGTTTTGTGCTAATAGGATTTAATTCCTTTTCAAGTGAGTTCAGTTATTCTTAATCATTGTGTGTGTTAAGAAATGCTTAGAATGCTAATTTCAGGTTATTTGATAACAGAAAAAAGTACATTTTCTTTCTTTTAAAAAACGAAAGTAGATTTTATTTCTTTTGAAAACGAAAGTAGATTTTCTTTTTTTAAAACCGAAACTAGGTCCACAGTTGTGATTTAAAACCAGTGTTTATGAATAAGTTATGATTTATCTTGTCAAATAAGAATGAAAAATCTTTATAGTAAGTGTTAGCTGTTGGTATAGTACCAGAGTTGAGTAAATCTTGTGATCCACACTGTTTGATAGTGCAGTACTAGGTAAGCATTGTGACTATTGTGTTGGTACTACATTGCACGTGCATATTGTTGAAAAGTGAACATAATCATATTACGTATAACATATTTGTGATTAATATCTCTTTAACGAGGTATGAGCCAATTAAATTCTAATTGTGTTTGAAAGGATAAAATTCACTGACTTGTGCATGAAGTCATTGCCTAACGCGCAGTCTAAATTTAACCTTGTTTTTTTTTTAAATCTTAACCCTCTGAGTGGGTGAGGCTCTAATTGAAACTCATTCCAAAAGCGGTCTACTTTTTCAAAGCTGGCGGTAGCGAAACGGTTCCGATTAGTCTTGGGAACTGCTTCGAAAATGCACAACAGTTTATGCCTTCCCCCCTTTAAGATACGGGAGGTCTACAAGCGCTTTTGTAGGGGACGATTTTATTGCTTTTTCGGTTTCTGTGTTGTTGGAAAGGGGAGATTTCTCATTCATAGCTGTTACTTTGGGAGAAAATTGTGTGATGAACGTGGGATCCACATCACAGAGAACAGAAACCATCGAATTTGTTGAATCATAGTAACAAGAAAATAAAGGATAAAAAATACAGATTTAAAGAAATGGCGAGTTAAAAGTTGAAAAATATTTTTAATAAGCAAAAGAAAATTAATTTTTTTCTCCTATTACTTTTAAAACTTAAAAAAAAAAAACATTTCGATTTTGGTATTACGATTTGAGCAAGACAGAAGCAATCTGTAATCATTGTTGAATATCAGACTAAGAAAACGCAAACCCACACACACATACATTTTCCTGTTTGTTTTTTTTTTTCTTCTTTTTTTTAAAAAAAAATTATGAGATAAACAAGTAAAAGTGATCATCTTTTTTAAAAAACAAAATGAGAATAAATGTAGTATCATTATATACCAGTGATTTCCAAAGGGGTTTATATACACCCCCAGGGGTCTATGACGACCTGCAAGAGGTCCACGCGAGTAAAAAAATAATTTGGGGGTTCATGAGGTGTAAATGATAGTGGTTCTCATTAAACCAGATCATGACATTAATCTTTAAAAAAATTTGATCCAGTGGGAACCAGATTTTACCAATTTAACATTTACTAAATTTAGTGAGGTTAGTTTAACAACTCAAGGGGACTACCATACTAGGTGACAACATAAATTTTATTAATACAAGGAGTATTTCAGCATTTCTTTCCAAAATTAAGCTAAAGAAGTATAATATTGAATTTCCCGAATTTTATCAATTTGTCACACTGTCAGAACATTTTAAACTACGTTTAACATTTATATACCCTTACTCAGATTTTGAAACTAAGTTTGAGATTGTTTTTTATAGTAATCAGCAGTTTTTCAATGATTTCAAATAGTCACTTTGAAAAAAAAATGTGTCGTATTGCAATAGGAACTGATTAAAATATGTCCTAATGAAGATCTTAGATACGGATGTCAGTAATTTTGGTTTTAAAAAGACATGCCTGATATTTGTCACAAATTATGGAATATCATGAGAAAGTTTTTAAATGTGTTTTTCCTTATGAGAGGGAGTTTCACTGAGTTTGCCAATCTCAAAAACAAAAGAAAGAAAGGAAAATAAAGAAAGAAGTGGGCACTTACGAAAAAGGAAGGTTAGGGTTAAACCTGACAAGATTGATATTAAATAATGAAAATTTGCTATTGAAACACCAGATTCATTCCTCTCTTTAAAAGCATTTGTTCAGTTATTTTGTTTTAATTTTAATTCATTACATGCGCTTCTTAAGTTTTAAACGCAGAACTATACTTCATTACAATTATATAAATTTAATTTTTTGAAAGTAGTAGCACCAACTATCAAAAAGACATTTAAGTTGAGAAATTTGCAAAAATTTAATATATGGGTTTACCAGAAACCGAAAAACATGGCAAGGGACTGACAGCCTATGAGACAAAAAAAAATTTGGGAACCTCTGTGTGTTATATACGATGAAGAAGTTTGTACAATAAAACTGCGCTTTCTGCACTTTATTACATTTTTAATTTAAAATAACATAAAAGAGATTTTTATGAGAGTAAAATAATACCCTCACTACGTCAGCATTTGTGTCGGAACCACATAATATACTTTCAATCAATAATTTTAATAAGGAAATATATTTTTCTTAAATGCGAAAGTGTTTCTTTCCATTTTCTGTTCAAATTTAATTTTTCATATTTCCGTTTCTTTAGTATTACATCCTTTAAATGCATATTCAAATATATCTATAAATGGGAATTGTCATCCGTAACTATATCTTTCAATTCAGTCATTGCAAAGATGCATTAATGATTAATTTTGTCTTTTAAAAACAGTACACTTAAAACAATTTACATAAGTAAAATTAGCTGACAATTAATAATATAAGAAATTTTATAAGCAATTTTAACAATTAGAGATGTATCCTTAATTCCAAGATTAGAACCTTACAAATTGTTATTTTATTCTTAAATGTTAACAGTATAAATTCTTCATTTTCATAACTCATTCTATATTGCAAGAAAACCCTTCATTTTGCTTATCAAATGTTATTATATTAAAAATTTCGGGTAGTTTTGAAAATAATTACGCATGTGAAAAAAAACGGATTATAATTTTTGGTTTTTAAATAATATTCTCTTAAGTGTCAAGAATTTTTCCAAATTTAAGGCATAAGCCAAAAAAAAAAAAAAAAAAAAACATCGGGTTTTATTTAAAAAAAATTTTGTGGCCCATATATTTGGAAAACTTGCTCCAATTGAACTGGACTCTCTCTCCTCTCATTTTAGGATACTTTCAAACTGTAGAAAAAACCTAGGCTCTAGGCTGGATCTTAGACAAAGCATATGTTCCAGAAGATCTGAAAACCAATTAGGTCTTAAGAAATTTTAAGTTTTCTGAGATTTGATTTTAGTTTTGATTTCACTTTAAAGTATTTTTTGCAATTCTAAACTGAATTAATTGAAAATATTTTTGAACACGAGCCACTTTTTCGTGTGAAATGGATATTAACAGCAATTTTAATTTCTAAAATCATTTCTGTTTGCTTATGTTTTGAAGTTTTTGAGTTCTCTCACATTTACTTAATAAAGATTGATTTAAAGACCAATATATTTATTTTTACACATAATTTATGTAATTTAAAAGCTTTTTTATTTTCATTAATTTTTTCCTGTTTAATGAAATGTCATGACAAAAATGTAAGCAGGCTACTGTGAGAAACAACATTTGAAAGGGATGGAATACGCGACTGAAATTTATAAATCTAAAATCCAGCTTTCACAGATAATATTACAATTAGACTTCAAAACGTATATGTTCTGAATACAAATGTTGTGTAGAAAGAACTAAATATTTCCCTGATGTTAAACTACAATATAGTAAATATATTATAGTACTACTTTAGTATTTTCAAGTCATGCAACAAAAACCCAAACTTGCTGAACTGCCCCGATTTAGAATTTAGAAGAAAAAAATAAACATTATGTATTTACAAACTTGGTGATTTCGCGATTACCTTTATATACCACTATTCTTATGTGAGTATAAATGTTTTGTGTATTTAAAACTCCTGTGAAAATATTAGGTTAAGATGAAACCGAATAATCTATCAAAGTAACAAATGTTATCAATATTGCGTAAAAAAAATATTTTGAATTCAAAAACCTATTTTTAGTCATAATTATTTCAAGCAGTGTTTGGATGTAGAACATAAGTTGAAAAATAGCATATTAAAAATTAGAGCTTTACAGACACTATTAGTTTTTGTTTTATGCCTTTCTCCAAATTTCATAAAAGTGTTCTTTTTTTCAGACTTTTAATTTTGAAAATGTGTTTTATAATCCTCAACACTTTTTTTATGTTCTTGAAATATCTTGTAAATACTCCCAAACATATGATCCATAAAAGTTCATATGGACTTAGGACTGAGAGAGCCCCAGTTATGTTTTTTAAAGGACCTTAAAGTTAATATTTGAAAAATTTCGTGTTTTTTCCAGGTTTAGCTATAAAAATAATTATTACAATCCAACAAAGAAATAGATTTTAAATTCTATACCTTTTGTTTCCAATAATCTAAGAAATATAAATCACTTACAATAATTAAATATTGTTAATAATTTAGTATTTTATAAAAGTTTTAAAAAACTTCAAAAATGTTCAATGCTTTAAAATTGTTAAATAAGGGCTTGCCAAACTAACTTATTATTTTCAGAATCAATATAATAGTATAATTTGAATATAAAACAAAAATTTATTTAACTGGTATAAAACTGTTTATGACTTCTACTCATACTGTTAAAAAGGATGAAATATAAAATATATAACTTAGTGCAGTCAAAAACAATCATAATTTGTAAAACTCCTGTCCCACTCTAATTCCAATACATTTTACACTGTAGCTAAAAACAATTATATGCTTACGAGACCAAAATTTATTTATGTATGGAAATATTTTCCTTTTAAATAATAATGAATAATTACAAGATGATTTCTAAAATCCTAAAGCTTTAATGGAGAAAAGCCTGATATAATTTGGATAGTTAGAAATTTCATTATATAAATATGCATGCTTTAAAACAAATAAATTTGGAAAGAAAAAGCAATTTACAAATTTTTTGTATTTTGCTGAATATAAAATAAATCAGAATTCATCCTCAAAATATACATAATTGTGGTAAGAAAAAGGTTTTGTTCAATTTACAACAATTGCAAAGAAACTTTTATAAATAATAATTTAAACAGGTAAAAATAGCAAAAATTATCAAAGCTAGTATAAGAAATATTATAAAAATTTGCTATAAATTTTTAGTCAAAGCAAAATACTTTTTACAAAGCCAAAAGTTTATCTAACAGTTTGTACTTTACTGAAGCTAGAAGTGTATACATATGCATATAGAGGGCAAAAACAAATATATTTGTTCAAAACATTGTTTTTAAACCGTTAATTTCGAGGAAAAAAAGATATTTATATACATTGAGATAGATATTTATATACGTCGTTTATAGCACTGTCACAGTGTGATACTTTTCAAAACACGGTGCTGCACACAGTCCAACATCACAGTCCTTACATTCAAAACGTGTTTCTCTTCGAATGCGTTTTCCATTATCATTTTTCCTAAGTTGCATACGACACATTTTCTTGCTGGTTTATTTTTTCTTGAAAAGTTACTTTCCACATATGAAGGGAAATGCCTTCCAATTACCGGACTACATTTTCAGAAATTTTAGAGGTAACAAAGTTTCGAGAATCGGAATCACTACCTCCTTCTTCTATCAATCGTTCAATCAGTTTCATTCGAAAACCGATATGATTTAAAAACCCGCCATTTTTTTAGAGATAGTGAAGGGATTCCACACAATTTGATTTAACAAATGTCGAAAAATCTTCTTGTAGTATTTTCTTTGTTGATTTCGGGCAACAGGATAGTAGATAGACACTGTCTGACCTATCAACACCACCCATGGTGGTATTATAAAACACCACTGCTTTGGGTTTCAGTTCCACAGAATCCCCCTTCTTAGCTTTCACTTCCATCATATCAGCGTTATGAAAAGTGCTAAGCATATGCAGGGTTTTCTATCCTTCCACTTCAAAACGCACATTTTTCCCTTTTGGAAGGCCATAATTTCCCCTTTCTTCACTTTAGAACTTTTTAAAGAAACAGGTAAACCTTTTCGGTTTGGTCGTAAAGTTCCACAGATATCCGTTTTACTGTTCATCAGTAATTCTGCTAATTCAGGCGATGAATAAAAATTATCGGTAGATAAGCAATAGCCTTTCCCCTTCAATTCATGGATAAGAGTCAGGACACTTTTAGTCGAAAGACCATAATCATTATAGTTTTCGTGAAAGACAGTACCTTTTCTAGTGTATATCAAGGAGTTCCAATGTAGCCACTTTCTGATTCACATAACTGAAATAGTTTTATTCCAAAACGAGCTCGTTTCTGAGGGATATATTGCTTCCAACTTAACCGACCTTTATATGCTATCAGCGACTCATCCACTGAAATATTCGGTTTCGGCACATATACAGATTTGAACTTATGTACGACTAGATCATGAAACTCTCTTATTTTTCTTAGCTTTATGTTATGATCTAAATCGTTATCGAGCATATCATTATTTGCAGTGCAGGAATTCATCAAAAGTCCATAGCACATCTCACTCATAACTTTTCCAAAAAATGGAGTTGATAGAATTGGCCTTTTTGACCAAAACCACTTTTCCACAGGTTTTGAACTACACCTTGTAGTAACAACAGAGAGATAAATTTTTTCATCTCTTCCTTGTTCGTTTTTTTTCATTTTAGAGCCCTAGAAGCAGGTGTCAATTCTGTATTCTCAAAGAATGATTCGTCATATCTGTTTGTTTCTTCTACAATAAATGAGAACATTTCATCATCAAAGAAAAGGTTGAAATATTCTAAAGGTTCTCCAGAATCCCCGAGGCATACTTTTATTCCTGGATTTCCAGTAAATGTAAATTTAGGATGACTAGGTAGAGGAGAATTAACATCTATTTCACACCAGTCTCTAGCACAATCTAACCAGTCATCATCAGACTCACTTTCAGAGGATGAAAATTCTTCATCCCCGAACTTCTCTCCTCTATCAAATATTCATTTTCTGAATCACTATTCATTTTTAAGGTAAGCCAAACAGCCTTTCGTAAAACTATTCGACAAGCAAATAATAGCTACATACATTTGAACTGAATTCGGAGACTGGAACTTGTTCAAGCTCCTCCGCTTCGTACCTGGGTTTAAGATACTTTGCGATGTTGTTCGTGGTTTGGGGTGGTGCTTCGGAGAGAGAGAGAGAGTGAGAGCCAATCGGAGTGAAGCACTAGGGGTTCTCCTGGCGTTCCTTTATACTGCATTCTTTCGTGGGGTGTTCCTCCCCACACTTTAGACATCGGACTTTCATGTGGCAATTGGCCGCTGTGTGATAGAAGTTGTTACATCTGTAACATTGAGTGGTACCCTTAATAGAGTAAGTACCCCTCTACTTTTATCTGCACATGGCCAAGATGAGTGATTTCGAAGACTCGTGTGTTGACCTCATTTCTGGGGAGGGTAACCATGAAAAATGGTAATGGAAGCTTAGTTCTTTTTTATATTAATTGATGGGAACTGGTTATTGTGAAACCTTGATCTTCAAGATCAAGTGTTACTAATTCGGGGGTAGTATATCTGGGGAGGCCTTTAATAACTATTTTTATAGGTCTATGTTCTTCCGGGGTTATGACAAAAAATTGGAAGTCTTTATCCTGCTCTAGTAAATGTACGAGTTCACGGTATTCTTCGTCGGTGTCTGTGAAAATTCTAAGGTTTTCTCCGGCTGTTTTAATGTTGGCGTTAGGAAATTTATCTTTGATGCAATTAATTTGATCTCTAAAAATTTTGTCTTGTATTTTAAGCATTATCGGGGAGGAGGCATGGGGTGAAAGGAATCTTGCGTTAATTGAATGGGTTGAAGTCATGATTTTCAAGATTGTCAAAGTTATTTTGAGTCTTCAACTGGTTCAAGATCTTGGTTGGGGTGATCGGCCTGGCGGTTTTTTTTTTGGAAAGACAAAGCCTCCGATCAACCTTTTGCGCCTTTTCGCTTTTGCGGAGGCTTACTTTTTAAATCTGGGTCAGATTTTTAGGTTTAAGAACGTATGGTCAGGGCAGTCAGGGTCAATACAGGGTGGAATAACAGCAAGTTCACTTACCATGAGTTCCCTTTTTCTTATCGCTTCCTTCTTTTCTTTCATTGTCATCTGGAGTAGTTCGGTGTTTGCAGGGCATTTGGGTAGAGATTACAACTTGGTGTATCCGGAGATGATAGTTTCCAGTTGTTGAATTTGTGAAATAATCCATGCTCTCTTTTTACAGTCCGAGAGCTGCGTACGTCTGGTGGCATCAATAAACGAAATGCGTTGGTGCTTGAAGTATTGAAGTTGTGGAATGGGGGGGGGGGGGTCGGAATAAACCGATTGTGAATCCATTTCAGAGTCCGTGTCTGACATCATCGTATCGTTAGAAGCAACCCCTTAACCATAAAGTCCTAAAAAGGACTGTAAGGGACTTTATGTGCTCTCTATGACTATACGTAGAAAAAATACTGGGAGCTCAGACTTATACGTCTGAACTGTTCAGCTGCTGAATCTAAATCGCAAAAAATAATTAGCTACATATATTTGTTTTAAGCTTTTATTAAGAGTAGTTTTCCAATGAAATTAGGGAGAGGATTTTGCTAAGAAGCAGTAAGACCATAGAAATGAAGATTATTGTTTGGAATAGACTATTCACAATAAATAATTGTGATTCAGGCATGATATAGGGATCACCGCTTCAAAAGAGAAAGATAAACTAATTGGAAAACGGCTTTTCCTTTTTTTGGAAGTTCCGTCGAAAGAATCTGTAGAAGACCACCCACTTCCTCTAAAGTTGCCGAATCGTTTTCCAAATGGAAGATATTGTCGATGTAAGTGACGTGTTCCGGATACTGACAGCTACAAGTGTCTGTGTGTGTGCAGTGAACATTTTTCAGTTAAAATTTACTCGTCAGATAAAACTAGCAAATCTATTGTGTTCAACTATTCCAAGGTTATCTATCAGGACGTTTAAATCTTTGAATGCGCAATGAAAAGGTAAAGTTTTCGAATTCTACTGGACTATATTTGTTTCATTGTAATAATTTTATGTAATTTTTCTACTAATTTGCTTCTGAAATCTAAATATTTCTTTCACCTTAAATTTTTATACAAATATTTGACACAAGTTTTGATGTTTCACAACTAATTCGTAAAATATAAGAAACAATGGTCAAAGTCTCAGGAGTGCAGACGGTGCTCGCTTATTTTGAGAGTGAAAATTACAGCAGCATAAAATACGACCTCGTTCGAATTATCTCGAGTGTGCATATTTGGAACTGTTTAGCGCACTCGAATTAACTCAAGCGCACACGTTGGGGTTTGCGTTGCATTAAAATCAACACAATTGCTAGTGATGACTAACTACGTAATTGTGATACGTAGTTAAGTGACGAGGACGACACCTGACCTGATAACTCCCTCTCCGAACTTCACACCCCACCAAAAAGAAGACTATGAGCCTCGATTGATTTAACGTGCGTCACAGCTCTTCTTCAGAGCCAGGCTTAGTGGCACAGGCTCGAACACTGGACACGTTCATGATCATGACCACCATGCTACCGGGGCCGCAAAAGAAAATAGCATTTTTGAACGAAAGGTACTGGGGAAGTACATTTTAGGAACAATTTCAAAACCTAAAGAAAAACCAAAGCATCAACATTTATCTTAGAATAATAGTTAACATACCTTCGTACCCTTAAAACACTTTAATCTGTGTGTTTTGAAAGTGAATAATTTCCCCTTTTATAGAAACTTACTATAAATATGTCAAATCACTTTCATTTTGCTCTCTAAGGGATTCCGAAACAATGCAATTTTTTTAAAACACAAAATACTCTTATGGTTGAATCTAATACAATTCTCTACTAATGGGTGAGACCATTTTTTATCATGTAAATTGTGTTTGGATAGAGAGGTTTACAGTTAATAAGAACGTTTAAAATAGGCGTCGGCAATCTATGGCTCACGTGATACATTCTCAGTGGCCCTCTGCACTATTCTACAAATTTGTCAATTTTTAAGTGGATGGAAGTTGATAAATTTGTAATAGGCCTTATTTGGCAAACATCTTCAGAATTATGAACATTTACGGAACTACGAAAAAAATCTGAAAGATAATTCTAAGGATAAATTTACAGCTAATTTGTAAATTATTGAATGTCATTGTTAGAGAGATTTAATTGTTGAAAAAAGAAAATTGCATGTAGTCTGATTTCCACTTCGGCTCTGGATATCAAAGTAAAAACTCTTTCCTCATATGAAAAATATTTCGACTCCGCAAAGAAATTGTTTAACAACTGAATGCTCAGAATCGTGTCGAATTGAAAGTCACGCATTATACCTCGATTTTGCGATATGAAAGTAGAGCGGTGAAAGATTAGATTCGCATTAGAATTTTTATTTGTCTTTTTATTTAATTTTAATGAAGGGAAACACTTATATTTTACTTTGTCTATTTCTTATTTTAATAAATATTTTAAACATACATTTTATTTTTTTTATTTTGCTGAAGAACCAGTAATGTTTTTGTTGTTGTTTATTTTTATGTTAAGAAATATCTTTAAATGATGCAAAATTACTATATAATAAAGCAGTAA
>BMAO01000401.1:0-22288 GCA_019973975.1 Trichonephila clavata | reverse complement strand
AGATGCCTTTGTTAAGCATCGATTCGCAATGCGCCGCCAGTACCGCTGATAGCAAGGAAACCTTTTCTATTGCCGGCTCTGCCACGAATTTTGCTACCAAGTGAAGGATGTGTGTAAAGAGTAGACATTAACGTGGATCAACATACTTGTGCACTAACATTCCTATTTTCTTAAAACTATGCTATGCTATCAGAAATTGGGACTTACTTTTTGATTTTTCTATAACTATTTAAAATTCGGCATATTTATTTCACTTATTATGATTTTTTTTTTTGATATTTTCGTAAAAAATTTGTTTGATTGATAGAAATGTGGCCGGCGGCCATCCCTTATGTGGGCCGCCCGCGAGCGGTGCACGTGCTGCACACCTGCTAGGATCGGCCCTGACTTTGATCCATTTTTTCTGGTATCAAATCGTTTCACATTTTTCTCCAATACCGTAATCCTATGTGAGCTATCTATTAACATCTTAAAATAAAAATAATTATTTACAAAATATTTTTTAATTTTAAATGTCTGTATCATAAACAGATAGATGTATAAATTGTAACAGTTGTCATGAAAATTAAGATTTTTTTTTTTAAGTTGGGAAATGTTTCCAGCCTCTCGTACTTTTGATAAAGGCAGTCTTAAGAAAGTTATTCTTAGAAATCTTTATTTTTTTCTCACTATTTCGAAAGCATCTTTCAGTGATAATATTAAATCAGGTTGCTTCTGTGAAATGCAAATTTCATGATATGATTAAATGATACTTTTTAAATGCATCCATCTGTATCTACTTACAATAATATCATAAACCCTTAACGTGTTTTTAAAAGTTATTCAGTATATTGTTAAAACAGCTATAAAATATTGATCATGCATTACAACAGCATTTGCGATTGTTTTAGTTCTTTAAAAAAGTATGAGAATAAACTTAATTGAAAAATTTAAAACTGTCATTTGTTCCCTGAACTTAAAAGAAAATTTGGAAAGCATATAATACGAGAAATTATATATATATTATGATGAAAAATAACATTAAACTATTATAATGCGAAATTAATTATGTAATCTTCAAAAAAATCAAAAATTGGTTTTTTAAAATTTTTAGTCTAATTTTGGCTTTTCTAAAGAAAACTAAATTTAAAATTGTTCATATATAATCCTCCTCTCGACTTTATACGAACGGAATCGTAAAGGTTCAATAATTAGCTATGAAAATTAATTTTATTCTGTGTTATTTGATTAATCAAATTTGTTGGATAATCTCTTGTTTTGGGGAATATTATAGTGGTTGGGGTGGTATGAACAATTAATTATGATTAAAAAATAATATTAATTAAGGGAAAGATAACACAAACACACTCACTGTAAAATAAATCTAAAAATTCAAACTATTTTTTTTTCTCATTTTCGTTTTGTACAGCTTTATATTTTAATCAATAAGTAATGAACATAGCTAAATGTTACATTGAATTCCTAAATTTTTTTATCCATAACAATTCCGTAATGTTGCGAATGATTTAATTTTATTGTTTCATTGTTAGTTAATTTTACGACCTAAATGTCAATTTTATATCTTTTAATCTGTTTTCTAATGTAAAAGGAATATCTCAGTCATATAAATACTTTTATCTAACGAGCTTTAGAAATAAAAAAAAAATGAATCAAGTTAAGTTTATCAAGTAATTAATTATTTGAACAATTAAAGTTACTCAGTTTCTTTGTTTTTATATTCATTTTCATTTGAATTTCATAAAAAAAATGTGCATCATTAAATTATATGGTTTTGGCAGTAATTTTCTTGCAAACTGATTAGCTTTAATTGAATTCAATATAGTCATAAATATTTAAAATGATGAATATTATTTCTTCAATGTTTTTCTCTAGCGTTGTAGTTTTAGCATTTTAAATCATAGAAAGATTTTGATTTGACTTCGACGTTAAATTGATTGCGTCGCAATTAAAATATTCTTTAAAAATTTTAATTTATTCCCTCTAGCTGCCATAAGTTTCATAATTTTATGAATTATAGTTTTTTTAAAAATTAAATTTAATAATTATGTGTGCAAAGTTTCCCAGGTACTTCGTATTATTTAAATAAGATATAATTTGCATTCAAATTTTTAAGGAAACTATTTAATAGACCTGTTTTCCGTTTAACTGAAATGAAAAAAAAATTATTTTTTTTTGATTAGCCAAATAAATGCACATATTTTGTATTGAATTTGTATTTTTAAGTGGGTTTATCAAAATATATTGTAAGGAAACATTGAGCCACATTAAAGTGGAAAATAAGTATTATTTACAATTTATTTATAGTATTTTGAGGTATCAAAGTAAACCGTATGGTACATATAATAAAACTTTGCTTTAAATATAATAAATTGATAAAATTACTTTTAAAAGGCTGAGTTTTTTTTAATTTTATTTTTAAAAATGCATCTGTGGTATTTTAAACGAGCAATAACTTTATAGATGGTTGATATATAATTATATCAATTTATAATTATAATAATTTATTTATTTCAAAACACACACATACACACATTTTATTTATTTAAACACCATAAATTGCAATTAGATCGAACTAATGTGAATTTCAAGTTTCGTTTTTATACTTTTCTAATTTTTATTATTATGGTAAATAGTTAAAAATAATTTGCTTATAACATTGAAAAATAAATAAAATAAGAAGAGAGGAACGTGAGTGAAAGAATTCCTAAATTGAATAAAATAAAATTGCAAATTCCGAGGTAATTGTTTCTTAATAGTTTGAAAATGAGATACATTCCGAGATTAGATAATATCATTTAATTGATAAACCGTGCTTCTCATTGTCTAATGAGACTGCATAAGAATCTTTTATGGTTAATCTAAGACCATTTCAAATCAGTTAAACATTAATCTTTGCTCGAGCTCTTTGGTATTATATATATATAATGATATCTACAAAATTCTTTTTCGATTTCTGTTTACTTAGAAAATGGAAAAAAAAAACTTGCATATCTGATTAGCACGATAAAATGGCTGCTATTGTGTGAGGCTGTACAAGCAAAAAAGTGAAGGTATTACAAAGGTGTTTTTATTTAGTCTTCTAATTTCTTTCATTGTTATTTTATATAACTTTAACAAATGCAGTATAATTAGAAGAATCTAAATTTTTAAAAAAAATTCACTTGACACGATAGAAAATTTTAGATACTTAGTTAAAAGAACATTGTTTAATTTAATGCACATATTTCACCTGTTAGCTATAGTAAATCTTGATTTGTCTTTTTCGTAGATTTCTAAATTACTATTTAGTTTTAGTTGCTTGAACGCTGTGGTTAATTACATTTTAAGCTTACAAGATTATATTTGCTTCTTGTGGGATAAAAGCAAAAACTAAAAATAAGATTTTTGTCTTTCTACACAATACTCAGATTCAGAAGCCGCGCAAGTATTTACTATTTTTAGCAATTCTTATTCTGTGAGTAGCAGTGAATTATTTCTGGAAGTGATTGTAACTGTGAAAATAAATTTTTGTATTTTTTTTTTTTTTTTTTTTTTTTTTTTTTTTTTTTTTTTTACGAGTGCCCTTATTGATTAAATTCACTTACATCTTTGAATTCATGCTTCAAACTTTTGCGATCCTAATTATATTTCAAACGAGAATAAAACTAAATATTTACCTTTTGTTTAAAGTCTGACTTAGAACTTGATCGTATAGAAATTAGCAATTATAGATTTTAAAAAGTTAACAGTGTTTCTTATTTAGGAACTGAGATAAGTAATAAAAATATGAGCTGGACCCATAAATTTATAAAAGAATCATTGCTGCAAATAGATGTTTTTACGCCTTGAAGAGTTATTTAAAATCCAGTTTTCTCAAAGTGCGAACTAAATTGCTTCTATACAATAGTCTTATAGGATCTGTCCTAACTTATGCATCAGAGACTTGGTCATTGACTTTACGTGATGGGGGGCTTTGGGAATTTTCGAGAGAAAGATCTTACGCTGCATTCTTGGTGGGATCCAAGTGAATGGATCACAGAGAAGAAGATTTAACTTAGAACTCCACAAAATTTACAAACAATCTGATGTTGTAAAATTTGTCAAATTACAGAGACTTAAATGGGCTTGTCATCTGGCTAGAATGAATGAAGATCGTTGCTACAAGAAAAATTTTCCGGCAAAGCCGATGGGAAATAGACCTCGGGGCTGACCCCCGTTAAGATGGATTGACTGTGTTAAAAAAGATCTAAATATTTTAAAGGTCAAAAACTGGAAAACAGTTCCCAAAATTAGAGATGCCTGGAGAAAACTTCTGGATAAGGCCAGGCTTCCACCCCCTCATCAGGGCTGTTGAGTCATTGAAAAAGAAGAAGAATTATATTTCCCAATTTTGAGGATTGAATTCATTTGATTAATTCAAAATATTAAATATGCGAAAATAATGAGGGGTATTGGATAAAAACAAATTTCTATTTACTGATTTCTTCAGTTTTAGAAATGATAGTCATGACGAACGTTACTAGTCATTTTTTTTATGACTATTGGTGAGATTTAATATTTCTCCAATATTTAAAAAAAATTGAAAAATACTTTATATCTCAGAAGAGAGTACTTTGTACATTTTCACGATGGAAGATTAAAACGCTTCATAAAGAATGTTAAAATTCTCCAGATTAGTGATTTAATGAAAGATATTTAAAGCTTTTGTACTTTGATGGTAGTGCTGAGAAAACATCCCTAACACTTAAATACTAAGACATTGCTAGCTAAGTATGAATTTTGGTAGTTACGCAAAATAAGGAAGCGGACCGTGATTGGTATGAGAAATAGTAACTTGGATTGCCACTGATTTACTATTTGGCCTTGTGAAAGACAGGGGAAAACCCGTAATTCTTTTCCTTTTCGTTCAATTGAAAATTAAGATGCAATTTATTGTATTCCTGGTCCTATACACGACATAAGGCAAATATTTGCATACAAGTGAAAATAGACAGAGCCGATTTACTTTTTAAGCAGAAAATGAATTATACTTCAGTGCATAGTTATCTAATAATTGTACATTTTTTTTTTAAATTTGAGAACTCTTATAAACATTTATGTGTAGGTTAGCAATATTTGCAATGTATCCGTAAAATAACATACTACCTAAATCTCAATATCTTTATCATGAAACATTTACCCCTAATTTCTACTTATTTGTTGTAAAAGCAGTTTATTTGCGAAATATTCTCATGTTTCATTTTTTGCCCAACAATTCCTTTTTTAAGAATGTAGAATAATGAAATTGAAATGTATGAAATTTTTATTTTTTTTATACATTTTAGGAATTTAAAATTTATTATTGTGCGTATATGAATAATAAACCTTCGAACTACACCAGTCAGTGATATTAAAGTTATAAAAATTAAAAATATTTCGAGGAAACAAATTTAAATTTTTTAAAAACCTGCCGTTTTTCAATTGGAAATGCGCAACGTAGATTACTTAAATTTATACGATTTAAATAATGTTTTTGCCGCTTTTTGATTTTAAAAAAAATTAAAAGTCCTCTTTTTTGCATCAAAATATTTGAACTCGGAACGCGTCTTTGGACAAAAAATATGTCTCATTTTCATATAATTTCGTCATGTTATTACATCCGTTTGTTATACAATATGATCCAAATTAAAAATATATATATAAATAAATGTTTGCTTTTTTTTACTTTAACACATACTTTAAAAACTCATTTAGCACTTTTACAATTCTTTTGTAAAGCTTATTTTTACGCAATAATATTGTTTCATTTAATATGATTTATTCTATTTTATCAATTCTCTCTTTTCATAGCTAGTTCATTCGAAGTTGTTCTCTGGAAATTATAAACATTGAAATAATCTGAATATATATATTCATATATATCTATATAATTATTGATAATATACTTAATTGCTACAAATTTAACTTAATGTTGAGCGATATATAGGAATATAGTAAGACAGAACAGGCCAACGGAGAACAGTCAAATAATACAATAGCAAACTTTTAGGCTTAGAACTAAAATTTGAAGGATTGAACATTCTTTTAAGGCGCCAAATTTACCATTTATTTCTTTATGTTTACTGGGCTAAAATGAAAAAAAAAAAAAAAAAAAAATACCAGTTCGAATATTTATTTATTTTGTGTAAACGAAAATTAGTTTTTAATAATATAGAACCCCATTATACTATACTGTAAAACAGTAATCTCTCTACTTAGAAATATAACCCAAAAATTCAGAAATAGAATGGCATCCTATATACTAGTGAGAAGCCATAAACAATGGCAACCGCAGAGAGGCATTTGGAAATACTATTGTTCATTAAATAAAATACTTCAATAAAACATTGTAAATTACATTTCGAAAATATGAAACCATATAAAGAAGTTTTTAAAATTTTGGAAAAAAAAATGTAATATAAAAATTTTTTAAAAAAAAAACCTCATAGTTTTGAAAATTACCTAACAAATTAACTGTTGGTCACCTTCTAATTTTTTAAGCAGAGTAATAGAAAATAGGATGCAACTGAAGGGGAAAAAATTTATGAAATCAATAACATTAAGACTGTGTGTGTTGTGTATGTGTGTAAGAAAAACTTATATCAAACCAATATCATTTTTTCATTACAAATATATATGTATTTGCTAATTGCATTAGTTTATTCACACATCTTTAGATGATTATCGTTCTCTCATCATGGGATCATGGTCGCGAATTTCGTGATCTGCACGATTCAAATCTTATTTCCGCCAGACTGGAGTGGGAGCTCAGTTGTCGTTCGTGACATTTTACCGTGGTTCAAAATTTTAATTGGACCGTTGCCAATAGCCCTCGTACTGTTTCTTTTAATGCGACGTTAATAAATGATCAATCAATCAAAAATTCATGATATAAATGGAGGGCAATAATTAGATTACTGGTACTACACAGAATATTAGCTTCAGGACTTCTTTTTAAGACTGGAAACATTAATTCAGACCTAACTTTTAAGTATTAACATATATAAATATTAGTATAATGTTAAATGATTGCGATATGAATGGTAATAATCTAAAGTAATTTGTTGTAAAATCGTCAAAATATATCTAAATAATGAAACGAGCAAGCAGCTTATTCTTAATTTAAATCCAGAAAAAATACCGAACGATCTTCTCTTTCTTCCGTTTCGTCATCAACAATTTACGTCTGATGGAAACCCAAATTCCTGTATTATCGTCCTTTCTAAACCTGTAACTTTTCTTTTGCCAGGATCGCGTTTCATAACGTGAAATTGAAAATATTTTGTAAATATATATATATATATATATTCTAGGACGCATTTCTTAAAGAATTGCTCTATATGTATATAAAAATTTTGATTTTTGTTTCTACCATCTCTTCCGTAAAGTTGTCATTAAAACTATTTTTGTTTCAAATATAGTGTATCTAGAACTATTTTTTATAATTATTTATATAAAGGCTATATATATTCTATGTAATCTAGGTAATGTGTTATCTTAAGTATTCTTTTCAACTGAATAATTTCGCTGTACTTACTTTCAAATGAACTTCCATAATTTTTGAAAAACGGTTTTATATGCTCATTTGCCCTTATTAAAACCCCAGTTGTATGTACTTTTATCAAAAATTTTCAAAATCCAACTGTGAGCAGTTTTATTTTATTATTCGCAGTTTTTCAATTGCATTAAAAAGAAGTAATGAAGAAGTGAAATGTATCGAGATACATTTCACTTCTTCATTACTTCTTTTTAATTGCTCATGTTGAATTCATTGGTGTTTTTTCTTCTTTCTTTCCGTTATCTCATTGTCAATTAAAATCTGAATCCTTCTTGAATTTTTAATTGTGATTTTTTTTTGTTATAAATTTTGCTACGTCGACCTACATACATTGAAAACACTAATTTTCGACCACATCGGTAGAAAAGAAATTTTTTGTGGCTTAAAAAAAACTTTTCTCTTTCCAAAAAAACTCATTTTTTCCCTATGTGGCTATACACACATATGATTTATAATGTATCACAAAAAGTTGTGTTTCTATCTCATTCCCACTTACAAAATTAGTCGATTCAGTGATTAACAACATTTTTATGCACATATTTTTGTTGTTTATTTACGTAAAATACATGATTTCTAAAAGCCTTTGAAGTTAGTGAGTGAATATTAACGTTGCACTATTCAGCTACTCGAGGGTTTGTACCTTGGCGATGTACCTTGTAATTTTGAGCCTGACTTCCACACTACACCAACGGGAGGACGTTTGAACCTCGACATGTTTAACGTGCATCGGCCCCCTTTTCACGACGGGTCTTCAGCAGTAGGGGGCTCGAACTCATGACACGCCGTCCACGGCTACCGCGATCAACAAAGCCTTTGAAGAACAGCCAGCAAAGAACGGATCGTTTTCTGCTATCACATTCCTCTAGAGAAAATATTTTATCCTCAATGGTTATGAGTCGAAATGGCACAAGAAAAAATGTGAGAGCTTCATTTAATTTTACGATATTTTGTCACTTACTCGTTCATTCTGACTAATTAAGCGTCATTTAGAAAGATGAAGTTTTGTGTTGTACGTAAAAAATAGTGGAATAAGCTTCGAAGTTTCCATGCGGCTTCATATTACAGCGATTGAGGTACCAGTTCAGTTGTGTCGCCCTGATCACTTAATTGTCGTTTAAAATTCAGAGGTATATTGTCAATGATTCTCGAGTACTGTTTTGTACGGCGTTAACCGGAACCAACCTTGAAGTTGTTTCAGGTTTATCTAACGTAAACCACAAAGTTTTATTTTTATTTATTTATTTATTTTATTCTGACTCTTGCTTCTGAGATCAAAATTGATTTCATATTGTTGTTCGAAGAGATATAAGTCATTAAGACAATTGATTTAAACCTTTGCGTTTAGCTTGGATGTTTTGCATTTGTTCATAAATTATAAGCAAAAATAATTAACTAGCTATGGACAAAATAAACTATGCACTATTAAAAGAATTACACATATTTAGAACGTATGAAAAAAAGTTAAAGAACTTGAATTTTTAAAAAGTTTTTGTGTTCATATTTTACAATGCTGGAATGAAAAAGTGACTATACTTCCGTATGTTTTTTTCCCTGTAAAATTGAGAACTGTAGAAAATAAAAAGAGGTAGATAGAATATTTTGAAGCCCAGTGGCTGAGTGATAGTGCATCACGCTTCCACATCACAGATTCAGGGTTCAAATACCTGGCTGGACAAAGTCGACTCAGCCTTTCATCCCTTCAATGGGTTGATAAAATTAATACAAAAGCTTGCTTGGAAACTGAACACTGGGGGTTTCGCGTCAGACTGACCACTTGACCGAAACTTCTGCAGATGCACCCAAACGCCAACGTCACGAAAGCTGAGATAAGCACGGTAGGTCTTGAGCCTCGTGAACTGTTGCGCCACTGAGTTCAGTTAAATAGAATACTATAATAGCCTCTATTAGTGCTTAGTATAATGTTTTAATAGTATTTGTTTATACTTCTTCTTAGTATATTATACATAGGTAAAAATGTCTTTTTTTGTGATTAAATTCAATAAGAGTTTATCTTTAAAAGTTCAAACATAAAACTTAATATTTAAGTTGCCTTTTAAGATAAATTTAAAAAAAATAATAATTGGATTTAATCTGCTGATTAGGGGAATTAGTATTGCTATTTTTGATTTTACAGCTTATTCGAATTCAAAATCACTCATTTTGATTTTGAATCCACAAAAATAATAATCGTTTTCATTTGGAATAATTACATTTACAAACGTTTCCGACTGTTTCTCATTTTATCTTTAATTTATTTAGGTAAATTGAAATTTTCTTTTACAAATAATTATGAGTATTCTTCGTTGGGTTAAATATAAATATATTAAATTAATGATTACTCGCCAAAAGATTTTTTTAAGGTTCCAGTGATTTTCTTAGAAAAATATATTTGATTTTTACTATTAGTATTTCGTTCTTGACTGTTTTTTGAGAAATCAAAATGTATTGTTCTTTGTTTTAAGTTTTGTTTTATTTGGATTAAGGAGCAGACAAGAAAGCAGCCTCCATGTCCCCAAATATAATTAAAGAGGAAGGTTGAGGGTTTTCATTTTTGTCTGTGAAAAGGAAAATCATTTCTCTTTTTGTGTCCCAAGCATAATTTATTCTGCGCAACCCGTTTTGCTATTCTTTTCTCCGATCAAATTTCTTTTAATTTCGTTTTGATTTTCTTTCTTAGCACACTTAAATAGTTGGTTCTGATTAAATGTGTTCAGATGTGTATGCATTTGGAATAAATAGTCTATGAATATTTATTTTTGAATTTTAAGTGGCAGGTATCATTAACACTTATTTTTCAAAGCCCTGTACGAAAATAATTATATGATAATCACAAATAACCCTAATTGTGTTTTAAGAAAAAAATTGAACACAAAATTAAAATGCAAAGGAAAAAGAAAATGTATTGAAATGTTAAATCGGCTGTAAGTCACCTATAATGTAATTGCGCCCTCATTTCATTTTAAATTCTTCTTTTCTATTTGTGACTCTGTCCCTGGACTACCACCTCCCATATTTTTACCGTTCAATTCATTAACCAATAAACGAAAGCAATAGGTACCAGGATTGTTGGTCATCATTAACGAAGTGCATCAGGGTCATTTCATTTTTAATGACCGTTTATCTGAACTTTCTCACAAGGACGAAATTACTTTGTGATCCACTTCTATTTAATGTTAAAATTTTTCTACTTATTTGGATAGTGTAGGATATCTTTTGTTTTGGGTTCAACATACAGTGTATAAAGGATAAGTTAGCAACTACTAAAGACATATGTGGCTGATTTTATGGAACTAGCTAATTATTTTGTGGATTTAAGAATAATGTTTAATTCATTCCTCTGTTGGCTGGGGAGGGGGGGGGTAGAGCTACAATTGTTTTTGTTGATACACGTAAGTTGTATAAGTTCAAAACAATATCACAAACCACAGAAAAAAATGTCTTCCTGGGATAAAATCCGAATATTAAAATGTCTTACATTTTTAAATTGGAAATCCAAATGCTAGATTCTCTTGTATTTTCAAATTATGTAACTTGATTTTCATGCAAATTTTCACAAAATGTGTAAAACAGTGCTGAGGAAGAAATGTTAAAAGGTGGCCAGAAGAAAAGAGGAAATATGTTCCATGGGCCGATATAATTTTTTTCCGAAACAAACAATAAAAATTTAAAAAAGAAAAAAAATAATAGATTTTGAAAATTTTTTGTACTAAAATTTGTTATTAATAAAAATGAGACCATTTTTTTTTCAAAATTTTTAAACAAAAATAATGTAAAAAAAGTAAATACATCTCCAATTAAATTTTTTTTTTAATTTTAAAAAACTGGTTTTTTTAAAAAGATTTTTGATTTTTTGGTGATTTGATTTTTGTTTACTAGAAAATACTCCATATATGTATTTTCAAAAGTCTTTTAATCCAATTTCAATGTAAATTCTCACAACTATAAATTGTGTATACAAAAAATTTTCAAACTATCTTGAAAATTTTCGCTTATGCAAAAAAGGGGACTCGCCCTTAAATGAACTTTTAAGACTGAAAATTGGGATTGGAAATTTTGGTATTACGGTCTTAAAATCTGTATCTTAAGCATATATTTAAAAACTTTAAGTTATTGCTGAAATTTGTGAATTTTCTAGCATTTGAGTAGAATTTTTGATTGCGCGTGTTCCCTTATCAGGCAAGTGTTATTACGTATGTATCTAAAAACTTTAGTTAACATTGCGTTATTGAAATTTGTGAATTTTTCTAGGGTTTGGAAAGAAGGTCTGTTCTGCATAGCCCCCCTTGCATTGAAGGAACTAGTCGCATTACGGAGTTGCGCAGAAGCACTTCGCTAGTGATATTTTTGTGTTCCCATGTATAAAAGGGTGTAATTTACGTATTAAATTTCGAAATTTACCCTGCACATGTGTGGATGAAAAACAATGTATGAACGCTTTACGTTCTCCAGCATTAGCCTCGCGTTTTCCGAGGTTTTGTCTCCGTACGAACTCATTGCTATGGGCGAGGGATGATCATAATGGGATGGCTCTTCGGTTTATATATACAATAAAAGTTTCTTTGGTTTCTTATTTATATTGTAAAATTTAAGTGATTAGATTTATATGTGTGAATAATTATCTTAGAAACATAATAAAATCACAATCTTCTGTAGAATACAATAATTGAATGTAAAAGCTGAGATGTCGGCGCAAAGGGAAATCAACTGTAAAAAAATAATAAATAAAATTCATTTTTTTAAATGGAGAAGATCCAGACCTTCAATAAAACTCCCTTTGCTAATTGTTTAAAAAATCTGCATTTGTGAAAAAATGAAACCTAAATTTTAGTTTGTTGAATTTTATACATAAAAATTACTTCAGGGATTAGAATTTGAAATCTTTTGTGTCCACGAATCTACCGTTTGAAAAAAAATCAGTTAGGTGTATAAAAAATGACAGTTTTGATCCTAATCGTTTCTGTAGAGAAAGACGACGGAGAAATGCAGTTTTTAGTGCGCACGCATATGCTTACGGCTCTTCGATACTTTCCTTATCTTGTTTCACTGGCAACGCGGCTCTTCTCTCGTCTGCTGACCTCCGGTTTAGACTAAGTTCATGATTAAAATACAGTTTTAAAATTTTTGAGTCACACAGAAAATTTAATACCATGTATTAGATAAAGAGAATGATGAATAATTTTCCCTCCATTTCTCATTTTCTTTCTGTGACATGAAAATTATTTATCACTGGTAATTTTCTCAGCCCATACCTTTTAATTACAATAGTTTTATATCGGATCATTAATATCTGTAGTTGTACTAATGAATCTTTTATTCTTCAATGTTTATTTTAAATTTCAAGTCTCGATTAAACGAATTTTAATTGACATTGATTTATTCAGTTTCCTCAGGAGCGATGTTTCTGGGAGAATTTTTTAATAAGCCTTTTAAGAAAGCATTTAGCATGCCACATATTGCAAATGTTCATTTATTAGTAATGAACGAGACTTGCTTTTCGATCGTGTCTGAATTAGTGTTTAAATTTCAGATAGTCCAGACGTTTGTCTGAATCTTTTTCTTTTAATGCACACTAAATGCTAATTTTTCATCAGACGTTCTCGTGATTTCATAGTAGGGAATGATTAATAATTTTTTTTTTGGTAAAACATATATTAATTGTGGTTTTTTTTAAATTTGTCTTTAATATTGTAGACGTGAGATTAAATCTTGTTTTAACCTTGAAAATATTTTAACAGCGCCTCTAGCGGCGAGTTCGTCATTCGATAACTTTTCCCTGTTGTCAAATAAAACTTGTATAATTGTAGTTGCAGAATAAATTTGTTTCGGCTGAATAAATCCATTACTGCAGTCACACTGCGCTATTCTTTTTGTCCCATTCAATATGAAACACCCTATACTTTATAACATACTACATAAGACTGTGAATGATTTTTCTATACTGCTACTCATTAATTTTATATTAGTTTTTTCGTTGTGAAACATACAAAAATTCTCGAAAAAGCAACAATTCTGATTTTGAAATTTTTTTAAAAAAGTGCTACGTATCTTAGAGTTAATTCCATGCACAGTTTCAAAAAATATACATTTTAGAACATTTATAAAAAATTCGCATCCCTACTTCAATTATCAAAAAAAGCCTTAGGGTTTAGAATGATAGTATATGATCAAAAATTCAGCATGGAGAAATATCAGTTAAACTTTTATGAAATGTGAATTAGCCTATTTAAAACTGCTTACCATAAGAAATTGCAAAAATGTGGAACAATTAAACAATATACTGGCATAATGATTATGTAGAAGAAAACAAATGAAAGATCAATATTTCATAAAACTTTACCTTAAATATTATAAAAAAAATAAATACACACACCTCAGAGCTAATTCCATGCTCAATTTTACAACTTAAGTAATGCACAACGTGTACAAAAGGTGTTTATGCCTGTATTTTTTTATTTCCATGATTCGCATGTTAATATTGTAATATAATCGCCTTCGCATGTTAAATATTGTACACGAATGAAAGCAAAATCAAATAACAATTTATAGGGGGAAAAAACATCCAAAATCGAAGAATTGCATCTGTGCTTTTGTGTAAATAAATATCTTAAAATATTTTAATAATAATTGTGTTAAATTTTACATGCATGGGATATATGTATATCACTAAAAACAAAAATATAAAAACGGGACAGTTTTGCTATTCTTTGCGAATTAGATTTTCAATTATCTGAATTATCAAAATGAGATTTAGTATTTGTGCTTTGGGTGGGAGAATCCATTTTGAAATTTTAATTTCATTCTTAATAATATCATAAAAAGATCGCTCAACTTTTAAATCTTGACCAAATCTATTTGCTCTCCCCCCCCCCAATAAACAATACACAAGTTAGAATTTTTTCATAAATTGTACAATTCTTTCTTGAAATGAGTTGTTACTGCATATGTAATCCTACATATGTTAGTCTCATTTGCGCGCGGTAGAAAAATAATTAATTATTTTTTTCTGGCATTTTTCTAGCAGATGATTTGAAAATTGTGCGTGGCAGTTTTGTTAAGTCTGCTGTCCAGCATCAAAAATTGTTTCATAACTTAATAAAAAATACAGGTAAAACTTTGAAATTTTGCAGGCATGTTTATAATGATTCGAGGTATCAAATAAGTCAATAAAATAATTTCGATAGTTTGATGATTTTTTTGGGTACCATTTCGCCGTAAGCACATTAGAACAATATCACGTGATTAAAGAATTAAACATATATATTTTAAGACAACATCAAAATATAAAATAATTTCTATTGTTTTCCCATAAAAAAATAATAAATACTAAATTAATAAATTCTTATGAGGGAAAAAATTCTTGGTGGACTATCAAATTATTTTGTAAACAGAAGAAAAATAAATTGGAATGTAATGAATGTGTGGTGATTTTTTGTAATATCAAAGAGAATTTGGTGGCTTAAAAGATCGCTTGTAGCATTAAGACTGCGATTACTTACTTCTGGGTTTAAATTGTAAGTAGAAATTTACGCGATTCTTTAAGAAAATAAATGCTTATTTTGTTTTTGACATCATTTTAGAATATTTGTAGATCTTTTAGTATTACAAAATTTGTTTCAGTTTCGGATTAACTGCAATTTTAGAGTTTTTCATCAAACAGCCAGAACGCGGGACAATACTTTTTTATAAATGGAAACGTTTTCTTCCTTATTTTTTTATATTTAACTTTGGAACCGGCTATATACGTGTATGGTAGCTATTAATTACTGTCGCGCAACATAAATCAAATTCCATCATTAGCTTATCGGAATATTTTATTTTGACATGTAAATTTTAGATAATTTTCATTGAAACTGAAAGATAATTATTATTAATTATAGAATAACTATGTGGAATACTCGTTCTTAACATAATGGAATTTTTGAACTAAAAATTTTAAAAATACTGCAATAAACTGGTTTTCAAATAAGGTCTACGTGTCTATCCTGGTCTCATATGAATGCAAATTAAGAAATAAATGGTTAACATATTCTGAAACGAACTGAGTTTTAATTATAATCCTGAAAATCCCCATTTTTTTGTGTACAGTCTTTTAATTTAATTTTTTATTGAATTATTTGGTGTCATTGAAAATTCAAAAGCTTGTGTGTTTTGCATAGTAATTTTCTTTCCAAAAATCTCCTTGGATTGCTTAGAAATTGTTTTCCGAATTTTTAAGTCTTTGCTTCTTGAATTTGATGTTTCAAAATGGCATGCAAATCAATATTATATCTTGCCATATCTTATATATTTTAAAGCCTCGCTTATAGAATTGTGTCAAATGTACTACAGCAGAATCACAACCTGGTTTGTATTTCGCGTATCTTTTTATTTCCTCTTTTTAATTAGGGTTACAAGTTCAGTTTTAAAGAATTAACATGAGAGGGCAACTAGTATTAAGTCGCATCGGACCATATCATAACCACATTCATTTTCAAGTGTCATCTTTAGATTTCGGTGCATCTCATTTTCTCAAAATGTTAAGAAGCTTTATTTTTCTTCATTAAAATAAAAATAAAAAACTCAAGGTCGTCGATTGTTGTGTTAAATTCTTATGAGGATCATGCTCCATCATGTTCAATTTGTGATTACAAGTTTTGATGATTCAAAAGTGACGATTTTGACACGGAGAACAAGGCAACAAATGTTTGAAGGTGCAGAATAGGTGGCAGTTATTGAATGAAGAATGGTGGCAAACGTAAGAGTAAACCGAATCTTTCGGTGGGATTCAATAGGAAACTTAACTACTCCTTAAAGGCGTGGTGATAGTCCAAAAGCAAGGACCATCGCTATGTCCAGTGTCATTGGAATTAAAGCTCAATGACCTGGAACGGATATTATTTATTTGCGGGAATAGCTACACCAAAGACAAAAACGGAAGTTTTCTTTTTGCTTCGAATTGTACCAAGTGTTGAAAAGAGGGTTCATTTCGACAATGCAAAGCATAAACAACAATGAAGTTAGTGCACCTATTTATAAAATAATCAGAGAAATCAAATATTCGTGAATAGAAACTCATGGTCTGTATTTGATGAGTTCAGATGCGCTTTGTGTAATATGAGCTGCTAAAACTGAATGAAACCATCTTAGGGTGTCACTATCTACTGCAATCCATGCATTTGAGTCAAGCATTAAAGATCTTTCTTTCGACATATAATTCATTAGCTCCCAGAAGAATGGATAAAATTAGTGACTAATGGTGAACAATACTTTAAATAATTAATTTGTTATTATTTTTTACAATATAGCCTTAGTTTTCATAACAGTCTTTTGAAACATGTTTTATGTCCGATATGTTTTTTTAAAATTTAACAGTCTTGTGAAAAACACTATGAAAAAATTAATAGTCTAATATATAAATGGAAGAAAATGTTAAGAAATATTTTAAATTTTTCAACTCGTCTATTTAGAAAGAATTACATGTATGCAGTACAATTCAAAATCTATCTGAAATTTTCTGTGTACTACTTTATTCTCATTTCTTTGAAAGATACCAATAATGTGCCTATTTTGTCCCTTTTAAAATTGCAACACGCAGTTAGAGTTCATTATACAAAAAGATCTTTTTGACGATTCCAGTCAGGTATATTTCATCCACGTGATTTCATTTAAAAATCCTTTTTTTTTTATCAAGATTGACTGAATTACTCTTTTTTACATGGTATATTGTGTTTCAGCGCTAATGCATGTGAATAGTTTAATAAATGGTCTCTTTATTTCTTAATTTTCTACTTTTTCTTGTCTTTTAAAGAGTCTATTTTTTCTCGTCTGGTTCATTAAACTTTTAAATCTTAAGTTCATGTAAAGGTTATGGGCGTATTCTTGTGTAGTTTTGGAATAATTTTTTTTGATGTGTAACATCTTTCCTCTCGATTGCTGGAGATTTGTGGGAGTGATTTCGTGAAAAGGGACGGAAATGCGTAGCAGGAATTTGGGGAAGCGCGTGCTATTTAGTTCGATCAATCAGCGCGCTTGGTGGTGTCTCTTCCCTACCCTGGCAGTGAAGAATCGAAAAAAAATTCTATTTTTTCTCCTACATTCGGGAGGGACTCCCTTCCCCTGTGGTCTAGGCCTTGGGATCTTTGTTTTTGCTTTGTTTTCTCACTTTAGGATCAGAGAAGATCAAGCCGCCAGCCTTTTTTATATTGTTAAATTTAGCATTTCAAAATATTCTAATTCAAAAAACTCGTTTTGTTTGCGCTTGTCTCTAATCTTCACATACAAGCAAGTCTTATTAGACATATCCAAGGATAAACTTGCGATTCTTACGCTCAATTGTCAAAAGTCTGAGGGCTCACCCAACAGATTTCGACCTTATTTCACAAAATTGTACGTTACTCATGTTGGCAGAGACGTGATAAGATAATGACGAACGTGTTTCGATACCTGACTTTGATTGCTGCGTACAATTTAAACGACTGGGCCACAGAGCAGCTGGTGTTGCGATCTATCGCAAACAGAACAACTCGCATGTTGTGGCTCCTCATATGGATATTACTTATCGTCAAACAAGTGGATTGGGTATTGCTATTCAAGATATTGGGGACAAATGTGTGGCAGAATGCTTATTTGAAAATGGACAAACAGTGATTTCGGTGGTCGTATAAATTTCTCCGAATTAAACGGTTCAAAAAATTAAAGATTTCCTGCATTTTTTACTTTTACCATATACCGAAGGTGGTTTTGCTCTTTTAAAAAAAAAACCTATCACTCGCTTTCCATGATTTTGAGTGGTGATTTTAAAGTTAACTTCAGTTTTCAGCTTCTATTAGAAGCGAGATACTCATAGCTTTTAATGATGAACTCGAGCCCGAAATGAACTAATCCAAATTTCAATGGAAACTAACAGGACTCTATTGATTTTGCATGTTTTCTCACTTTTATAACTATCAAAGTATATGTCATCTTTTTTAGTATCATTACTATCCGAATTAGAATAAGAATAATACTTTGAAAAAAATTTAGCCATCTTTGTAACATTTAAAGTTAAATTTCTATTAAGTATAATTATTCAAGAAATTATTTCCAATCATACCTCGATTCATTTTTCAGATTTAGTCTAGCTATATGAATTTATCATGATAATTACAGATTACATCGTTGCGACTACTGTAAAGCTCGTTTCTTTTTTATCTTGCTGATTGGTTATTATACAAGGTTTGTTATAATTTTTTTTCCCTTAAATGCTCTATCTTAACACTTGCTGTACTTAAACGAGGCTAATATAAGTTGAGAAAAACATTATTGCTGTTAGAAATAAGGATATATATATTATTCAAAACAAATCTTTATTTAATTTGATATTTGTTTCAAATACGCTTTTCTTAATTCTATTAATGCCATAGTAAAAAATTATATCTGTAAGCTAAATTAAAAATGGTCAAATGAATAGACAATTCTAGTCCGAACATATTTAAATCAAAAAGGGAAATTCTGTCCAAATTTACAATAAAAAAATGTTTTATTAAGTAGAAAATATAAATTTTACTTTGTCTTAAAGCTTTTTATAAATTGAAAGCCCTTTTTTCATAACTTATTTTAATTAGTAAATGATATGAAATGTTAAGTGTTCAAAGTTACTTAACTTAATATTATTTTCAGAAAATTTTACTTATACTGGTAATTGGTTAAATGTAACTTAATTTTCATTATATCAGAAACTAGTTGGGATATTTAAAATTATAAATGTGTGCGCATGTGTGATTTGAATTTTTTTTAATAATACTAAACTTTGATTTGTAAGGTGTAATGATTAATCATATTCATGAAAAATGAAACTTTAAATTTTGATGAATATTGAAAACAAGTTTATAAATTTTTATGTATATTGAAAATTTTGAAACGAAAATAGACTTCGTTTAAAAAGTTGAAAGAATACATGTTAGGTTTTTTACAAATTTAACTAAAAGTTATAATGGCAACTAATGTACATTGAAAAATGGTTTTGTCCCTGGAGTCTCTGGCATGAAAGAAAATTAAAGTCATACTGACGTCTAAAAAAGATGACTGTCTTATTAATATAATGAAATTTTAATTAATAACTATTTATCAATTAAAATGTTAAGATGTCTAAAGCCTTTGTCTTTATTTTCAGTCATTTGTTATATAAAAATTACATATAAATTAATGTTTTTTCTTTAATCGATCGAAAAAAAGATATTTAATTTTTACTATGTTATAGTTGTTCCACAATTAATGTTCAAACGAATTTATTATTATGACTGTAGATTTTCGAAAATTAAGTTCATCATTGATGAAATACAATTATACGATCTTTGTAAAACTTTTAATAAATTCTGATGTATGAGATAGTCAGAATAACTTTTTAAAAAGTATATTATTTCTTAGGCACGCATATTTTGATAATCTAAATTGAATTGCACTCTTTTAAATTGGCTGAAAAATATATTTAACAGTTCAAATTTTGGTTACGTACATCAAAATGTTATTTAAACAGAGATCTAGTGATTTTTTTCTGTTAAAATTCATTTTTGTGTTGCTTATTATCGTATTCTAATAAAAAGTTTTGATCACTCTACCCTCTTCTTCCGTCATTTAAAGTTCGGCGATTAAAAATGAAAAGGATTTTCCAAATCGCGAATAATCTCGTCTAAAATGATGAAATGACTTCTTGTTTAGAGATTAAATTCAGGGCATTTGTCACATTTATTAGACCGATAGTTTTGAGTTCGAATAATTGATGCCAAAAATTCGTTTTTTAAAGTTTAGTAAATTATATCTATTTTATAATTTATAAGTCTATCTCAATTGATAATATTTTCAGAGATAAGAACTAGTTATACACTGGTAACCAAGTTAAGCACTGATAATTATTTGAATAAAGAACCAAATTAGAAATGGCGGAAACGGGATATGAGTGCAAAATGGTTATAAAATAAGGAAGCAAATCAAAAGAATGATAGAATTAATTTTATTATCTAAAGTAGCATGCTTGAAAGAAAACTGAGCATATAACACTTCAAAGAAAGCACCAAATAAAATACTGATACTCAGCTTATCAAGGCGTGTGTCACCTCTGAGGCCAGCACGCTACACAAGGATTTACCGTACTGGCATGAGATAATGAGTTGTGGGCTCAAACGGTTCCAAGCTTCTGGACAATTTCAGTTTGTAAGGGAGTTTGGCGGGTGCGAAAAGGCTGTAATTTGTCTCGAGCATATCCGCACATGTCGATAGGATTAATCAAGGAGTTCTAGGCTTACGACATGAGGTTGATGTTTTCCGCTTCAAGGAAGTCATCAATCATCACCACTGCGTGACAGCGGCGCACACGTCCATGAATATAAGTCAGGACCGACAGCACCCTTGAAACAAGGAATATAAGGCCCAAGAACTTTGCCCGGTATCTTTACAGTCACAGACCCCGTGTCAGCAAAATGGAGGCCCAGTACGTCCATCATGATGCCTACCCATACCCCTGATGGAAAATGGTGTCTTCCTGCGCTTGGTTCAAACGTTCCACGTTCTCTCATATCAAGCAACTGCCGAGAATCACTACACTCAAACCGGGACTCGTCACTGAACCCACATTGACCCATTCTTCACACCTGTCGCTGATGTTTCAAACCTGTTCAAACGAGTGTTTATGCGCAGATGTGAGGGGAACTGCAAACTGCTGGTCTTCGGGCATGCTGGTGTGGGCCAGCACACTGAGTCTCCTGCAACAGTTTGTCTCGAAATTCTGTATTCCTGTGTGACTGTATTGGCCCAGCTGATCCAAATGTGGCAAAGTTTGCAGTCCAAGAATCCCAAAAATGCTCACACATGTGTTCTTAAGCAAACATGACTTACAGAGCACCATGTAAATATGTTTTAATAAAAGTAAGGAGAACAATATAAAATAATAAATTTTCTTTTGTTATGTTATGAGACGCCGTAATTTCGGTACAACGTGTATATTAAATTATTTTTATTAGGTTATATATATTGCAAATACAGTAAATGACTGAAAAGTCAGAAGAAAAAAAATAACTTGCTCATTTAGTGAACTGGTCAATCTTTAGGGTGAGTTTAGCCCCCTTTCTCTTATTTTAAGATTTAAGCTATTATAAGGAGATAATCTAAAATTATTTTCTGCAGAAGTAATTGAAATGACTGTGATTGAGAGAATAAAAGTAAGAAAAACCCTTCCTTTTTGTAACACTCTTTTATAAGCTTCACTTGTATGTAGAATCTTTGAACCTAATTTTTGTCTCACTTTAAAAGGTCAGATTAATCTTTGAAATTTTTACCACTTGTCTAGGACCATTTATTTGGGCACAATGATTTAATAATTTTGTTCCACACCTGTTCAGGATCATCAGGATTAATGGTTTCATTTTCGATCCTATCCCGCATTTGGCGACTAATTTCACCTATTTGGATTTGGCTAATTAGATCCATTTCAGATTTGGCGACTAATCTAGATTTATGTACTAAAAGATTAAGTTACAACTTAGTTCGATTAACTTGTATGATGTTTCTAGTTTTTAAACTATAATTTATTTAGTTTCTGTTTTATTCATTTCCAAACATAATAATTTTAAAGGGTTTGTATTTTGAAATTAATTAGCTGGTTTTGTTGATAGTTTGCAAAATATTTATAATGCACAGTTATTGACGCTTTTAACAATAGAGTCAATGAAACTGTGTTTATTGTCATAAATGATACACAAAATCGAAACTAAAGTACAACAT
>BMAO01000400.1:88813-111100 GCA_019973975.1 Trichonephila clavata | reverse complement strand
CCACTTTTTGATAAAGTAGTGAAGTACGAAGCTAAGTTTTATTTGTACAACTGTCATATTATTAAAAATCATAGGAAGTTAAATCACAACCAACGTTTAAAACTTTGAAAAGCTTATATTTTCAGAACGAAATAGTTTTCATAGACGTTCTATTTATAACAAAAAAAACAAGACTTTATTTAAAATTAGCAGATACTGTAATAGGAAAAGATAAGATATACAGGGTCCCAGAAAATCAACCTTCCATGTTTCAAAATTCAGTTACAAACAAACAAAACAAGATACCAGAGAAAAGTCTTTTATTGGTGAACAACAAATACGATGCCATTTTACTTTAATTGGTTTTAAAAATTATGTCCCCTAAATGGCGTCCTCTAATGGTTATACATTGACGAAGTCTTTCCCAAAAGTTCCTCAGAACATTTCCCCTGGCGCTGTTTTTATTTCGTCTGATGACGCCCATTTCCATTTCTCACTGTGAATAAACAAAATTTTCTCAACTGGGCAGCAGAAGACCCACAAGTGTACAAACATTGCCCTACAATCCTGCAAGCACTAAAGGAGTCGATCGCACAGGCAGTGGCTGTCATTCCAACGGAAATTACAGGAAGAACTATGGACACATGAATTAAAGCCTTTAACTGAGATAATCTTTATTTTTAGAGTTGTTGAAAGGATGAGGAAACAATCTGGTATCTTAAATCCACATTTCAGTTAAGTTAATAAACATAAAACAACAAAGAGTGAGAGAGAACGTATTACAAACACATAAACACAAAAGTGTTATTTTTTTCTCGTTCCGGGATCTCGGTTCTTAAAGCTTTCTCTATCGAAAACATTGAGAATCATATAGTTTCCGTTAACTAATAGGTCATTGGTCAGAATACGTGGGTGATGCAATATTGCAGCACGTTGTTTTGGAATATGCGGACATGACCGTTTTCTAGGAGACAAAGTTGTGGTTAAAAGGCCGTTTCACGTTAGGTGGGTGAACTAAAAATTTAATTATCATACAAAGTTTAGCTTAAGACCATATTAAACTAAACAAAATTTCTCGACAGAAATTTTAATGGTGACTTATTAGATACTTATATATATTTAAAAATATTATTTAATATTAATAATACTAAATAATGTTAATATTAATTAATAATGTCAAAAAATAATGATTTTAAGAAATCAAAGAAGTTATTTAAATGTTTTAAAACATGATTTTTAAAAAAATGATGGTAATAATAAATCATTACAGTTTCTTTTTTTAATAAAAAAAACTTTTATAATTCTTGAAAAACTACACCTCTCTAAAGCGTCTAGAAAAATTTCAGTTCGATGCATTTTTAATGCTTCAGCTGTCATTGCCTATTGTAATCTCTGTAAAATTGCTAATTTTATTTTTATACGAGTTTTTAAAAATCTTTTCTCCTCTTTCTGAAACATCTCTCCCAAGATCTTCTCACCAGATATTTTAATTCCCACCCTTTTATCCCTCTAAAGCCAATTCATCTTCTACAACACTCCCCGAGACACAAATTAGTAAGCTTTTTTTTTAATGCAGGGAAGAATCGCGCCGATCACAAAAGAGAGTTCGGCATCTCATTTCACTTCACATCGTCAAGTTTCATTGCTCAGATGAAAAATTGAAAGCGGGCGCGAAACTTGCTCATATTCATCAGCTGATAATACCCGTTTCAGAGAGGTCTGTTTATTAGGACCCAAGTAAATGAACGTTTATTGCGGATCCTTTCACTTCATAGATTTATGAGATAGTTGCCATGGCAACGGACGCTCAAGTGCCGTAAAAATGGTGGCAGCCACGATTCGGTAGCGGTTCATTAAATCACTTCAATTTGATCGGACGAGCGGGAATTATCGGAATGAATGCGATCGTTAGGAGAGATGAAAATGACTATGAAGAGCCTGCAGTATCGATTCTGAATCTTCATCGAAGATTTTGGGATGCACGCGACGGTGTGTTGAGAATTTTGTGCGCTAAAAATAAACTGGGATTTCGATTAGATGCTCACGTGTACATTTTCACATGAGTTTCAGTAAATTTGGTTTGATAAACATTTTACCTCTAAAAGCCAATAAGAAACAGAATTATGCATTGAAGAAATGAGAAAAATTATTTACTAACATTAACAATTACATCTAATCATTTGAATTTATCAACATTTTGTAAACTTCCCCCTTTTATATTTAAATTATTTTACAAATGCCACACACTGCAATAGCACCTATGCATTTGTGCACGTACTCTCCATTATTTTTCGACAGTTGCATTAAGACTAATTAGTGCGGGGCACACGACCAAGTGTTCACTGATCATAGGCTGACCAAAGTCATACAGAGTACAGTCCAGTTAAATCAGTGACACCAATTCTGAGGAGACGGGATCTCAAACAATCATGCCCTGTCAAAAGTCTAAAATGAGCTACAGCAGCTTTTCCAGGAGCCCCCGGAACGAAGGACGGGTAATCGTTCAAGGTTGCCCAGTTCTTGTCCTTCGACATCTCTGTAGCTTCCATTTTAAAATTATACTTAAAGGCCATATTAGAAAAAAGCCTTAAGGAATTAAAGGTTGAAATCTTCGTAGGTCTTTGAATCATTCAAGGGCTCCTTTTTTAGCAAGAAAGTCAGCATGCTCATTCCCAGCAATGCCACAATGAGCCGGTATCCACTGAAAAGAAATTTTACGAGGAAAATCTTTTAAGAACGATCTGCATTTTAAAATTCTTTGTGAATTACAGAAGTAATTTTGTGATAGAGCTTGTAATGCTGGTTTAGAGTCGGAAAAGATTACGGCCCTGTTGAACTCGGAGTGTAGCCATTCACTTGTTGCGAATCGATTGTCAATAATTTCCAAATCTATAGCTTTCAGTTGTTCAGATGACATTTTACTCTTTAATACCTTCACATTAAATTCAAGATTTATATCAAGGTGAATGTAATCACAAGTTCCCAAAGGTAGAGACAAAATAGAAGTCTCTTGAAGCTCCAAAGAACAAGCTACCTTCATGGCTGATTGTTTGAATCCCTCCTGCGTCTTTAAGTTTCTAACTCTGTTCAGGTCATAATTTCTCCAGAATGGGTTAGTAGGCAAACTTTTAAGTTTTTGAAATAATACCACTGCCTTTCTCTGGATGGATTTATAAAATGACTCGATGTTGGTCAAGGTCTGCAAAGCAAGGACGGGAGTAGATTTCAAAGCACCATTTATGATACGGAGGGCTTGATTCTGAAATCCCTCAAGGTATTGGATAATATGTTTGATGCAGTAATGAAGATTTCACTACGGTAACCAATAACTGGTAGTACAAACACTTTATATATTGTCTGTAGAGTCCTTGTGTGGTATCCCAACGCAAGCCAGCCAAACGTTTTAAAATAGAGAGTCTCTGTTCCGCCTTTTTCTTCAAATGTTCTGCATGTTTTCTTCAGTTCAGGCGGGAATCAAGAATATATTCGAGGTAGGTGGTAAAATCACTGATTTAAAACAAAACCTCTCCTTAGAATTTAAGATTGGGGGTAAAAGTCTGTCTATTTAACATGAAATATTGGATCACATTTATTCTTGTTAACTCTCATTCTCTCTCTCTCCATTTTCTTGACACTAAATTGCTTATTTTCCTAGTGCAGAATTTAAAGTTCCATTAAGACTATCTTGTTTCTTTTTAGCTGCAATATCCCATAAAACGAGATCGTCAGAGAATGAAGCAGAGTTAACAGCTGGTGATAAAAAAATCTTGATAAATCATTAATGAAAATATTAAAATGAATTGAGCTGTTCACTGTGCCCTGTGAGAGGCCAGTTGCATTCTGTCTAAAATTAGAAATGGCCTCTCTATATCTGACGGATGAAAACTTTTGTGAGATAAAATTCTTTAGCCAAGAAAACATATTGGCGCAAATTCCTAGATGTTGTAGTTTTTTATGAGCTTGGAGCTTCCATTCTCTATCTATTACATACTGACTCAAAGGCGACGAAGCAGCGAGGACTGACTTGCATTAGTCTAGCGAATCTTTTATAGCTTGTGACAGAAAAGAAACTTGTTGGATAATTGAATGAAACCGTCTGAAGCCAGGCTGGCAAAAGACATGAGATTCCCCTTTTCCAGAAACCAATAAGACGAGACACAATCATTATTTCCATGACCTTTTAAAGAACGCTTGTCAATGCGATAGGGCGATAACTTCCCCTAGAATCTAGTGGTTTGTCTTTTTAAAATTAGAATAATTAACACTTTTTCCAAATAGCCGGACCACAGTGTTCTATTTTAAGTTTAAGATATCAAGGAAAGCCAAAAGGGTATTATTACTAAAATGTGTTACAAATTCTGGATGTATGTTATCAGGGCCAGGGGATTTTACCATTCTTTAGACAGTTAATTGCATCTTGCAACTCGAGTAAATCAAACGCTTTGACGAAAATATCCTGGATGTTGCAAGCTATCCTATGGTTCCTATTGCTATCCTTTCTCATAAATCTCTTTCTTCTCCGTAGATCTGTTTCAAGTCTTTGATTGTTTGAATAAAGTTTAACAAAAGCATCTAAAATATCATTGTCATAATAAAAAATATTTCCATTAAAATTCATAGGCTCTTTAGCCTTTCTTGAGAGGTCTTTTATTATTTTAACAAATTTAAAAACTCTCCCACTGTCCTTTCAGTAATCAATACCACTAATGAATTTATCAAAGGAATCACACTTTGCCATGTTAATTTCTCTACGCATAATTACAATATTTCTTCTTCATTCACAAACATCTTGTGGATCTTGGGTTTCTTCAGCAATAGAGCGTGGTTGCAATAGAGAAAGGTGGTCATTCTAAAAGGGCTTATAATTATATTGCTTCGCGGAACATTGTGGTTCCGCAAATTCTTGCAGTTTATGCAGATATGTTTGGTTCATATTGAAATCTCATTCTAAGTGGGTGATTTCTATTCATCGTACCTCTCCATTGACTTTTTTTTCTCGTCTATTTATGATGTTTCTGAGAGTTTCTTTCAATAAGAAAACTAGAAAATGTTATTATATGACAATCGAAATTCAGATTTAATGTATCGTTAATAAAATCTCCATTATATTTAGTCACATAAAGGGTGTTACCGAATTCGACCGATAAATTCAGAGAGGTGATAGTAGTTAGCTTGGGGACAATAAATCAGTATAGAACATGGGTTCGTAAACTACGTTTACTTAGAGTAATTCGCAAAAACAGTTCTGAAGAGTGTGATGTTGAATAGAATGAAAGGTAGGAAACACGTTTGTTGGACGCAAAGCATGTTCAAAATATGAACAATGCATCACATCTCAACGTCAGAAATGCAACGACAAGTGATTGTCATAAGAATTGTTCTAAAGTGCGGTTGCGTAGGTTATAGCTCAGACGACACCAACAGACGAAGGATTGTAGGAAGCGTTCAAACAAATTCGAAGTGCTGGCATTGTCAGCTAAAGCGACGACTATCCATGTCATGAGTCCACTGTAGTTACCGTTGTCTCATACACAAGTGATTTCAGGTGGCCCCAAAAGAAGAAATCCAAGGGATTCAAGTCTGGGAAGCGTGGAGGCCAAGTAGCAGGTCTACTGCATTCAGTTCACCTCCCGAGATATGTAGCATGGAGGTGGTTACGCACTGCGATAGAAAAATGGGTCGGGGCACCATTATGCAATAACCACACGTTCAGTAGCCTGCACTCCCAGCAACAACTCTGAGAGAAGTGAAAAACTTTGCATATGTGCCTACCACGGCGCTCCAAATCCCCACCTTCGTTTGGTCACTCCCTCGTCTGGTTCAACGTCATCCCGATGGCTACTAATCCTAATTTTCACCGACTAAATGTCGTTTGCAACTCCATGTTCTATGGTAATTTGTCGTTCCACTGCTACCTACTATTACCTCTCTGAATATGTCCATAGAATTCGCCAACACTCTATATAAATAAAAATGCTACAAATTTCATACTCAGATTCAAAATAGGATAAAACTCAAAAGATTCTATTCTTTTTCTCGACTATTTTTTATGACTAATCTTATATACAAAAAAAAAAAAGGATAAATACAATTTAAGTCATTCTTTAACATATTTTGTATAATTAGGTTTTGAAAACTAAGTGAGAATAGTGTGGAAGAAGCAGAATCAAGAGAATAAGATAAAATCATAAAAAGAATAAAAATTTGAGTAAACAAATGAAAAACAATAAAAATTTGAATTAACGTCATATTTATATACGTATATATAATTTCAAACAAAAAATTCTTTTAAAAGTTCATAATTCCAATAAAATACTTCGACGGTTTATTCAAATGTAAATCTTCGAGCATCCATTCTTTTTTTACTGTCAACTTGAATTAAGGTTTTCTTTAATAAATATACCTTATATACATTTCATTAAATTTGATGTATGTAAATATACGCGAACTATGATTATTATTTTATATTTTCATGTATAATATTTAAATTTCATTTATTTTAGCATTTACATTTTATTTATTACCTTAAAATTCTGTCTTAAAAATTTATTATTTTTTTAAATAATTTTCTTAAGATCGTTAAATATTTATCTCCTTTTAAAATTTATAATCACCAAATTTTTTTTAAATAATTTTCTTTACTGTCATTACTTTTTGATTGTTCTTTTTACTTCTAACTTATATTTACTCTTGATTGCTTGTTTAAGTATTAATAGGATTAAATATAATAGTCATATATACTGAAAATATAATTGTCAGTTTAGTTTATTATTTGTGATTTTTTTTTCCCCACGTGAAATGGAACACAGTTTTAAAAAGCTTATAAGAAGAGACCTTTGCAAAAGAAATATAGAAATCAAGAAACAAAATGCATTAAAATACTTTCAATTTTTTCATCTTTTTTAGAATTTAATATATCTCGAATCTCTCTCTCTAACACATATTAGAAAAAGGGGACCAGTAATTCTAGACATAATTCTTACGCTTCGAATACAATTCCCTGAAATGATATTAAACTACAAAAGAAATACCTGACAGTTTTAAACATGCAACGAAAATGCTGAAAAACAATACAACAACAAACAATTCAAATTCATATCAGGGGGATGTTTTTAATTTTGTCACTTTCAAAAACAATTTCATGGAAATATTCAGAAATTATGTTTAAAAAGGATGTCATTTCAAGACGTTGCTAACGTTTGAAAAATCCATTGAAAGAAACTGATATTAAACTTCCGAAAATGAGGGGATTGGACGATATTAAACAAAACAAAGGGTACTCAAGAAAATATACTGACGGAAACAACACTGCCACATGAGCTGTTGGAGGAACAGAAATCAAGTAAACTATCCATTCATAGAAATACATTTCCCAGAAATCGATGCCACATTCCTTTGAGAAGTTTGTACTCAAAACTCAAAAAGACAATATCTGGAAAGGGATTTTTTTATTCAGGCGGGGGAGTTGATACCTGATATATTCCCATTCAATATTCACCTCACCTGAGTAACACGATATCTATGTCAGTGTTTCATTCGAAGTAAGAAAGGAATTTAATATAACTTTAAAAATGCGTATGAAATCGAATATACACCAAGCAAAACAGCACTCAATATTTCATACGAAGTACATTTTATTTCACCAATCATTTTTCTCTTTTTTATCCACTACAAGTCTGTGGATAAGATACAAAGAAAAGGGGGAAAACAAGCTCGAATGGGGGGGGAGGAAGAGTATTTAAGTGAAGCGACTAGTTGCTTAAAGAAATACTTTTAGAATGTAATAGGAAACGAAACTGAGGTGATTAAATAAAAATTTCTATTTCAGGTACACAGTTCCTAGTCTTTTGAAACACACATACACATACAAAAGAAGAAGCAGAAAAATAAAGATAAGGTTGCAACGGACGACATGGAACGTGAATCTAATACTTTTATCAGCTTATCTTTATTACAAGACCAAACCTATTATTTTCGCATCCCCCCACCCCATTTCCACTATGATGTAGAGACTTTTTTTATCTCTTTTTTTTTTTTATAAGATCTTAATTTCTTCCCTGTTAGAAATGGACAACAAAGGAAGCAGAAAATCTATAAGGGAAAAAAAGAGGGGAAAAAATCTATGATGAAATATCAGAACGTTGACTAAAGGGAAAGGGGGGGATGACCAAGGGGAAAAAAAGATGCGAAAAGAAGATGATATAACGAAAAAAAGGAAAAGGGGGGTGGGGAGACAGCAGCTAAATAAATCTTTTATCTCCCGGAAAAGTTCGTAAATATCTGAAGATTTTGATGTCCGGCAAATCTCCCGGACTTCATCAAGGAGAAGCGGATAACGACCTGCCGGGCTTGGAAGAATGTCCAAGGGGCTGGACATAATCCGGGGATTATATTCCTCCTTGTTTTTTTCGGAGCACTGGGAATTCCCTCTCCCCTATTCCACCTCCGAGTATGACCACCTTACCAGTCCTGACGTCATTTCTCAAGAAGAAGAAGCAACAGGCTGTCTTCTTGTTTCTCTACAGGTTGCAGAATGAGGCTTATGCAGCTCATCATAGATACAATAAGGTATTCTTTGAAAGGGTCTCTCATTATATTACGTCCAGAGACTTGCAATACTCTATAAATGCTTAAATGGCTTATTTCTGTTCAATTTTAAAACTGAGTAGCCGTGCTAAGAACGCTTTTAAAGAAAACACAAAAGTAGATCTACGGTGAAATGGAAACGCGAGATCGGGGAATGTTAAGGATCATATATTCTCACTTACTTTGGAAAAAGTACCTTGTAAATAGGAATAAGATGGCTGGAGATTTGCTGTTCTTTTGTTGCTTAAGCTGTAAAAAAAGAAATAAAAGTTAGATGCTGTTTTTTATCAACACAGTTTTATATTTGGGAAACTAGTGGAATAGTTTTCGATTGAGTGACATTTTATGAGTGAAAAATAGTATTTATGCTCTGAAAAAATGTGTGTGTGTTAAATGTTTATATTACACACACTTTAAATGTTTAAATATATTTAAGTACTTACTTTTAATGTAAAATAAACTAATATTTTACAAACCAGAATTTTTACTTAATTCAAAATTACACAAAGTAAATAAGAATTTTTTTTAAAAAGATTTCATAAACTGATTTAGAAAGGAGTATAGCATATTTATTAAACATGTAACTTCGACCGGTTATTTATGCATTTAAAATATACTTAGAAAATATATAATAAGAGAATGATTGTTCTTTAAAAAGAAAATTGCTTTAAAACAGGAAATATATTAGATATACAAAATTGAAGGAATATAATATTAGTTCTAAAAAATACTTAAAAAGTGTTTTGAACTGTACCACTTTAGAAGAGTTTAATCATACTCATATTATGTAATAATAAGCAATCCAGCATATCATTACATCCTATAAGTACCAGTACCTTAATTATAGTTTGTTTTGCTTAAGATATCCGACTACTGCGACAACTTTTTAAAATGGAGATATGGAAAAAAAAATTGTGGTTTTTAGATTTATTTAGTACATTTTAAGAAAAATGTGCTGAAATTAAGAAGAGAAAAAGAAATTATTATTACTAAAAGGGGGGAAAAATGGGGATAAATTTACAAAAAATAACATACAATAAATAACATTTTGTACCAAAGAATTTATGAACAAATTTTCAATTCTGATGTGTTGCTATGTTATTCATTTTTGAAATGACCTTTAGGATAAGAGATGTTTTAATCTTTACAAAAACTAGAGCACTTTATCTCAGTTACTATATGAAATTACTTTAAAAAACTGGGATTATTATAACATAAGGGACTGTAAATTTTGTAATAAGACAGTGATTGATAAATCTGAAGAGTAAACACTTTTATTATTATACAGAAAACATACACAAAAAATTTCAATTAATTTATTTTCAAAACTTTTTGAGCAATCGCTGTCCCCGTTTGAGCATTTAAAAACACACACACACACAATTCGAGTAAAACGCGTTTTAAAGTATGACATGCTTGAAGTAATGGCATCTGCTTTTACCAAAACACTTGTATTTTTTGTTCTAGTCAATGGAAAATAATTAACTTGGTAGTTTTATCAATGTAATAAGAGGGCCTATAAAATAAAATCATGAAAAATGGTCAATTTTTGGCAAAATTTACAATTTTAGGATAGTCGGATACCTTAGGGGAACAGCTGACATACATGTCATACACCACTTAAAACAGGATCTATACGACGGTTCTTCAGAGGCACTAAATTTCAGACCCCTACCCGTCGACCACGAACTAGCGACCATGACCACTTGGCTTATAAAAAGGAAGAATTATATAAAAAGAAGATTTCATAGTTCAAATACATGATAAGTAAACGAGTATGACACTTGTGGTGGCCCAGTGAAACAATCCTATATTCCACGAAAATCTTTTGCAGAGGGGAAAAACTTGGATATTTAATCAAATTTTTGAAAAAGTACTGAATGACAATAATAACTAATGTTTGTTAACAAAAGGTAAAAATTTCGGGGATCAATAACATAGGCATATACGAGGGTGATGTGCATTTAGAAGAAAATGCTTTATAAAATTTAAGTGTTTAATTAATTCGTACTCCAGGGCCTTTTTTTCCTTTGCGAATTTCCAAATGATTTTTTTACAAAAAAAGAAATTATTAAGGGAAATTCAAAAGAAAACGTTTAAAATAAATCTTCATCAAAGTTTAAATGCAGGAATAAGAAAGCACATCGTCCAAGCGTTACTCCTAGTTAATCAGTCTCAAGTGTATATTGCTATATACTAATATGTAACCCAAGCGTTTTGTAAAATTTATAGAGATAGTTTAATAATATCAGATAACCGAAGAGAGTAAGGTTGTCCAAAGGTCATGACTACCAATTAAGATCTATATGGTTCCTGGCAGAAAGGTGGGCGTAATTAGCAAGGCAACAGTTTTCCCGCTATCTTGTAAACTTCGTGCCATCACGTAACCCAAATTTTGCAAATGGGTTACTGTTTTCGGAAAAGTATACCAGGGTCTATTTGCTAGAAGATCTACAGTTTGCATTCTGTAAAGCTCTGCAATGCAAAAGATACCTTTAGCATTGGTTAAAGAACGTCAACATTGGATCAGGAATCAATGGATTTTTTTGAAGCCAAATTCAGTCTAACTCCTGATTCTCGACGTATTTTCATCTGATGGGTCTCAGAAGTCCCGTTGCATTGTCCTCAAACATCTTTACAGGACATTGCAACAATCACTTATTGTATAGAAATATAAGGGCGCAACTGACGCGGTGAGACGCAAACACCAAAAATAAGAGACGAAAGGAAAGACAAAGCGTCGTTGACAAGTGTAATGTTTACAATAGCGGCTCATAACTGTTCAGCACGTTAGCAATTAAGTCCAACTGCATCGCACAGTGCTGAACTACCCATTAGCAGTCGGACAAGGCAGTCTGCTGGATTCAAAGCTTGTAATCGCAGGAAATGGAAGATCTGTAAGGGAATTTCGTTTAACACTCTACAAACGGTCTGAGGACTCACACTTACGTGATGAGCAACAGCTCTTGTACTTAATTCGGATCTATCAGCCACAATGTTCAAGATGCTTTTTTTAGGCTTCGATTACGAACAGCTTACTTGTCTTCATCATGTCTGGTGACTTGGAACGAACGTGTTTCACGATGTTGACGATGTAACCACTTAAAAACTCTATGCTCCGGCATTCGTCGATCAGGAAACTGCACGTGATACATTCGTAGCGCAACTCTGCCGTTACCATTTACACGGCCGAACATGTAATGCAACTCTGCATTTTCGGCATACGTAAAGTCTCCCATCGTAGACGTCAGCACAATAGTGAATGGAGCTTTCTCCTTCTGAGATGCATCATGTTGAACGGCGGCTAGACATATACTGCTACCTATCGGCATTGCAACCAATTATTATTTACCTTGTTTGCGCCTCACTCGTCACATTTGCGCGCGCTCGCCCATACATTCCTGTACAATAAATGATTGTTACAATTACCTGTATCTATCCTTTAAGTTTGTACCATGAAGTCGGGCCCACCCTGTATAAACTAATGCATCTACCTAATTTAATTTGATTAGTCCTTCAAGAGATAACCAGCTAACAGGGCAAATTATCTCAATTTCAAACACTGGAAAAACTGAAACTAGGGCTCAAACGCACGATTCGATTCATATTCATCCAGAGTCACAACCCCCCATAAATACACACACATATCCCTCTCCTCTCGTTAGTGAAAAAAAATATCGAAAGAAAGAAAGTACTAAATGAAAATTGAAACTAATCTTCTTTACTAGATTACTTCTTAATATGGTTCATGCTTTTTTTTAAAATGAAAAATATCTTTCATTTGAGTATTTTATTAGACAAAATTCATTTGAATGCTTATTCATTTGTACTTGGCAAGTGTAAGAATGATATTGTCTTGTAGCTACTACAGTAATTATTTATGTAATAAATTTAATAGTTAACAAATGTTTTTACTTTGTTTCTGATAAGTACTATAAGAGTTACTCAGCTTTTTTTTGTAGATTTAAGCATCTGTGACATAACTTGAGATGTATTTATTTTTATTATCATTGCAATCCACATTTCTTATGTTCATCTAAAAATTGTATGTGAACAAAATGAATTACTGAAATTCCAATTATAGCTGTCACTTAATTCAGCATTTAATTATTAATTTTATAAACTGCTAATTATTAAATTAACATTAAATGTTTATTACAATTATTGATGTGTAAGATGTGCTATCAAGTAAAAATTAATCCCTTCCAAATGCTACTAAAAATTCAATTTTTTTTTCAAAAATTAGAAATTTAACATAAAAATTTATTTTATAATTGATTTTTTATTATAAAGCAAGCGTAATATCAATAAATGACCAAAGCAAATATGTCCGAAATGTTTCACTCTCAATATTGTATTTTCATGATGATAACAAGATGGCCATTTTTGCTACTGAAAGAAGATCTAAAAAGTCTTTCAAAAACTTCAAAATGCATTTTTCGTGGGCATTTTTTGTAATTCTTATACTAGATATTTTTCATTTTCTAATTGGATAGCATTACAAAATTCCCCGAAGTTCCCCAAAGATAACTTACTCTCTGTTATTTCTTGAGCAACTACGAAAATTCACTCAGATTAAAATATCTTATTCAAACTCAAACATTTATATCTTTTGGAAATTATAAATGGAAACACTTATTGCTCAAAAGAATTCTCCATGATTTTAAATGAATTTTCTCAACCAGGATTCTTATTATTTTCAACAGATTTGACTAGGTCTAATTAGATTTATAACAGAGCATCCTAATTTTGAGCCATAATCAGAAAATGAAATTACTAACAAGAGTAAAATTTGTGCATGAAGTTTTTTTAAAAAATTTATTTAACTGGATCCATTTACGCTTAAGTATAAATATCCGTTTGAATAATTCAACATTTTTATTCTAATCTAAATTAGCACTAAGGAACGAAATTTCATCGTCAAGTAATTATTATACTTCTCCAAAACGAAATAACGTTCGAGTATTAATTATTCTGATTTAATATTCCAGACAAAATCTTTGTTTAATTTATTATTTAACATAGAACTTTCACGCAAAACACCTTATTACCGCTTGCACCCAAAGGCCTGGGATTATCTACAACTCTGCTGCTCGCTACTTTAGTGAGAATAATCTTTTAAAGCAACACGTGGGCTGTTTGGCACCACAAGAAAGTGACGAGGAAGATGTCTGAATTGATACTCCACTCACCGTATCCATGCCAATGCAAGTCCTAACATGATTAACATTGCCCTGTCTCATTGGATTAGATTTTTTTTCAGTAGCAGGAATAATACCTGGAAAATGCCCAGAGGTTATCCTGAGTGGTAAAGGACTAATGTGCTGAGTCTTTTTGATGAGGCAAAAACTCGTCACGATGATTTTCTGAAATTATTTTTTCAATCAGTTCCATTCTAAATTGTTTAGGTGATCGTGAACCTCCTGATTTACAGTACAAAATATAGGCTCTACGTACAGAAGAATCACTTCCATTATTTTATATGTCCACCATAATCTCACTCTCTGAAAAATCATCGCTTTCGCTATCTTGCATCATCACCATTATTTTACCTTTTTTCAACTGAACTATCCTTCTTTAGACATTACTAATCCACAAGCCGACGTGGACGATACAATAGGGAAAACACGTGACCTGTCCCGCCGAAAGATCCACGAAACCAACAAAACTTACCAAACTGCCAATCAAAGCTGAATATTTCCTTCCATTTCCTCCAGGCCGAGTAAAACCGTGATGAAACAAATCGTACTCACAAATTCTACTTCACCCGAGTGATAATAATTAACTGCAATATATACGAACCCGAGATAACTCGGGATAGTCAGGCAAGTGGTTACAAATATTATAATGCTGTTTTGTATTAAACTAACATTGCTATAGAGCAGTGGTGTTCAAACTGTATTCCACGGACCCCTGGGGTTCCACAAGGCATACACAAGGTTCTATGAGTTACAATAAAAAAACTTATAAATATGTATGCAAAATGGATTCATGCTCACTATGAAGTTTGTATAATTACAAGTATCTAACGAGCTCATCCTATTAATTTAAGCGAAAAATTCTATTTATATATAATAATTTTATTTTCCAACTCTTATTAAACTTTTATTATAATATAATAAAAAAATAAACGTGTTTTGTATCTTTATATAAATATATATTTCCTACTCGATTGTGAATATTCTGTTGTATTTATACTAGTTAGTTAGCACAATGTCTTTCAAAACTAAATAGTTTTCTAATAAAAAAAATGAACCTTTTTGCATTTGCGGAAAAATACACATCTAATGAAGGAGAGGAAACAATATCGACAGATTCGATGTTAAAATCTAAAATTAAGCAAGAAATGCTCCTAAATTTTAGGTTGCAAATTCATGCAAAAAATGCACAGTATCTCACACAGGTACAAATATTTTTTTATATGAGTAACTACAAAAACAAAGTATAAAAACAAATTAAACTCGTAGTATGTAATGCTATTGACCGAATATTTGTGTGAAAAAAAAGCAAACACATATCTCAGTTACTAAATATAATGCATGAGCAGGTGACACTTGGATCATAAATTAATATTTAATGAGTAAATTATATTAAAAAATTAGATTAGAAGTTTTTGATAATAAATGTAATACTTTTTTTAAAATTGCCTTTACATAAAGTATCTATAATATATGTTAATCTACTTTAAATATTATTTTGAGATATATTCTGCTAAGTATGTATATGGAATGGGGTTCTACGAAAACTCCTTCAAGTTCTAGGGGTTCCGTGAGTTGAAAAAGTTTGAAGACCACTGCTATAGAGTTAGACAATCTGCTATCGGGGGGTAATTATGAGCTAAAAATGATGACTATAATACCTCCTATCTTAACTTCCGCATCACACCATTTGAGGACTAACTGAATAATTTCCCCACTAGTCTTCATCTTTTCACACAATGAATTCGGCAGAAATAAACCTCAAACGCTAGAACCAATAGCTACTGACCGCTGCTTCCCCAATCGGATTACTGCCGACCTGCATTGCATCATTTAAGTTACAACTGAGTTCACATATATAGATAATCAATGCCCGTAAAAACAATAAAAAATAATTACTAATCGCCTTAACATCCTTCCAATCGCATCTGCTACCCTAAGCATTATTCATTTGATAAACCCTTCCCTCCCCCTTTTTTGGTTCCCCTCTTTCACTCTTAGAGAGTCTACGGTCCAGTTAGGCTTGGACCTCGCAAACACAATTCATTAAGACACTGACCACGATAAAGGACCGTTAATACCACGACAAACAATGATTCTGAAATCGGCTGGCAACGGCAGAACGTGCTTCCCCTATTTGCCGAGGGGTGGTCACGTGGAAAAATTCCACCGTCTCCGATTGGCCGACCCCCGACCTAATCCACTTAAAATGTCTAATTGGGAGAATGAATATAACTAAGTTTGTTGCCTTGACTACCGTTTGGGGGCAATTAATGAACGGAGGAAAGAGCAAAATAAACAAGCAAATAAATGAAAAACGCCGTTTTGTCAGAATCACAATCTGTGGCCCAGACTGATTTCTCTCTTCTTCTGCTGGGAAAAAGTTTTGGCGCGTGAGTGTAATGCTTTGTTTTCAAGATTTCCTGAATATTATCCATTTCTTTCAGAGGTACAATTTCAAATGCAAATTGACTGTTTAAAATTTAGAAAGAATTTATTTTCAATATTTCAAAATGAATATATTCTCTTTGAAATATTTTCCACCATTTTTAGTTTTTAAGAAAAATAATAGCACTAGACGTATTTATTCAATGGATATAAAACAATTGCTTCTATCAAAGACAGTTTCGTGGAATAATTGAATATTTCTAAAGCGGATAAATTTTTAACTGGATCTTGAAACCTTTATATAGCATGATGTGAAAAATTGTAGTATGAAAACCAGGTCAGATGACCTCCACGTCATTTTATCGTGATAAAAAGTTGTAACATATCTATGCCAAATAGTTCAAGTACAACATTAATTAAATGAAACTATTTGAACAATAAGACTTCCAAAGTTATCGAGCAAAATCCCCAATTTTTTTTTTACATATGTTTTCTGAATGATGAATTCACACGATTTAATTTTTGCAAACTTATTAGTTTAGTGGCTTAGCGGTAAAGTACCCCCTTCACACGCACAAGGTTGCAAGTTCGATCCCGGCTGGAGTTAATAGATTTCCTGGATGCGAGAATCGTAAGCACGCATGTCATATGATTATGTGGTACGTAAAAGATACCTTGAATATCAATTTGACTCTGGTACTCTTGGCAAAACTAAATCACAGTGATGTTGAGCACCCGACACGAGCTTGAATAAAAATTAATTTAAGTGTCCAAATTTAGTAGCGAGAGCCGTCACTAGATGGTGCCACTATAAAATGGCTCTCACATTTGGAGACTTGCCGTGCCTGAAAAGACTGAGTTAGCAATATGCACATTCGGGGGGGGAAAATTTGCAAACTAATTGGTCAAATCCACAGTGGATGATGCAATATAATTATTTCGCTGCAAAAAATTAAGTTCCGTGTTTTAACATTAAGGATTTGAAAATTCGATGACTTGGCACATTTCAACTACAAATATTGCGTTAATTAAATGTTGTTACCAAGCGGGTAATTAAGAAGAATTAAGGATAGAGTAACATCTTGGAGGGTTCCAGCACGAATGGTGAGTGAGTGAATATTAACGTCGCACTGTTCAGGTACTAGAGGGCTTTTGGCTACGGACCTCGTAATTTTGAACCATGGTCAGGTGACGCGGACGACACCTGAGCTGGTACCTCCCTCTTCTAACGACCACACCCACGGGAGGACGTTTGAGCTCTCGACAGATTAACGTGCATCGCTCCACTACGTGGCGGGTTTTCTGTGGTACTGGGCTCGAACTCGTGGCATGCCAGCCACGATTGAATACCTCGACCATTGGGCTACCGTGACCCCGTTCCAGAGCAAAATGAACCAAAGAAAAACCCTCTCAAGAGAACTGAAATGATCCAATTGTAATAAAGTTCCAAGTACAACAATGCCTTTTTATCCAACATACAAAAACTTAGATTAATGGACAATAAATAAGTAATCGGAGATCCAAAGCATCTCGATTGAGTATTCGGATGGTGTATAAAGAGCAGAAAATCCCGTTTACTCTCTAAGGCTAACATCTCTATTGGAATTTGATGCCGCCTACTTACTTGGAGAGTATTAGTGCTCTGCATTCGACTTAGAGCCTGATATGAGTATGTTATCGTTTGAGAGAAGGTTTATGACTGAGCTAAAGGAAGCAAAGTCGTCTCAATGATATCCGTCATTCGATGATATTGAAAAGAATGCTCGAACCAGGGGCAAACACAGCTTTAAGAAAGCAGCCGTTAGATATACATTAAAAGGTGAATGATCATCATAGTGTCTGTCACTAAAGATGGAAAATAGTGTTCTTTCGAGAGAATGGCTTTTTTTTAAGTTATCAAGAAGATATTGTTTTAGATAGAACAATAAGTGGGCTAAACCAGCGTTTCTAAAACTGTGGGGCGCGCCCTCCTAGAGGGGTGTGATAACTCTACGAGGGGGGCGCGAGCATATTAAAAGGTCAAAAACAAAAGATTTTAAAAAATTATTAATTTTCGAAAGTAAACAAACAAAATACATTTTGACATATTAAGAAATAAATACATTTATAAATGCATCAGTACTACACAATGTATTTTATTATTAATTTAGCAATACTGAGTTAAGAACAAGTTTAACAGTTACTATTGATCCCATGGACTTGTCATATATAAATTATATACAAAAATGAGCCCTTATCTTGATAGTTTGTATGGTTTATAATTAATCCATTTTCTGCCGATTATCAGATACGCGATTAGCTCCTCAATGCCACGTAGGTGTGCTTATGTGATGCATTGAAAAGAAGGGGGGGGAGAAAAGGAATAAATAAGCAAATCCTTCGCAATACACTGACAAGGTCTTTTTATATATTACATTTCAAAACCTACGGAATAATTCAGAAAATTATTCAGAAGAACAGAAAAGATCGTACTTCGAAAAGACGTATTGTTTGTTCCAGCTAATCTCTGAAATAGCTGGACCGATTTAGATGGCCAATAGCTGATGTTATAAAAAGCAACTTAAGCTACTTCTATTTTTAAAAAAAAAATTAGGGTTCCGCGAAAACAAAATTAAAACTAATGAAATAGTGAATAATATCCGATTAAAAAAGGGAAGTAGGCATTATTATTATAATATATATATACATATATATATATATGGACGTTTGTAGATGACCTCGCTTCACTCCAACACCATTCAACCGCTCACTAAGAAGATTGGCATGTATATGTATTTTTGTGGAGAAGATTTTTGTGCTATCCTCTATGTTGCAGCTCCCCACCAGCTGGCGCTACAGCATACCAACTTTTGCACCGTTCAATCTATCGCCAAGTTGTCAACATGGTCGCCAAAATAAGGCCAACTTGGCTCTATCGCCAACATTTCGCTATGATTCCATTGAATCGCCATTATAATGTTAGGAACGGCGTTGCTTACGAATATTACAATTTTAACACAAAATAAGAACTACAGAAAATAATAGCGTTTTACACATCCAGATATACACTGCTGGCCACCGTAAATGCAACACCCTGAAGGAATCACGCAAATAACATGAAATTTCCAACATGCATTAGCGGAGGTGAGAAATGCAAATGATTAGAATTTCAGCGCAGACACGCATCACGCACGCCTGTGTCGCCACCTCAAAGCGCTATTTAACGCGTGGAGATTTCGACGATTTCAAGCTCGGCAATTGTGTTTTTCTTGTGGTTTTTTCAAAAAACGATCAGTAATGTCTCGTAGAAAACAGCGATCAGCTTTTGATCAAGTATCCGATTTCGACAGAGGAAGCATAGTGGCCTACCGAGATTGTAGTTTATCTTTCAGGGAAATCGGTAGTCATGTAAGACGAAATAAAACAAATTTAATGCTGATATGTGACCGTTGGATGCAGGAGGGTACGACGGACCGACGTGGTCAATCGCATCCACCTCAGTGCACCACTTCACGTGAGGGCATTGAAATTGTGCTCATGGCAGTGATGGATCGCTCAGTCACATCACGAACCATAGCACAGCACATTGAGTCTGTAACGCATCATTCAGTGTCTGCGCGTACCATTCGACGCCGTTTACAGCAGAGTGGCCTGTCCGCAAGACGTCCATTGCTTGGTCTACCCTTGACGCAGAACCACAGACGTCTCCGCCGCCAATGGTGCGATGAAAGAAGGATGTGGGCAGCAGAATGGAATGAAATTGTCTTTACTGATGAGTCACGCATCTTTCTGCAACACCACGATGGTCGGATTCGAGTCTGGAGATACCGTGGAGAGAGGATGCTGAACAGCTGCGTTATGCACCACCACACTGGTCCTGCACCGGGTATTATGGTATGGGGCGGTATTGGATATCACTCTCGCACTTCTCTAGTACGCATTGCCGGTACTTTAAACAGCCAGCGCTACATCTCCGAGGTGTTGGAGCCAGTTGTCCTTCCTTACCTTCAGGGCTTGGCCACAGCCATATTTCAACAGGATAATGCACGACTAAACGTGGCACGCATTGTCCAAATGTTCTTGTGAATCACCAGATTGAATTGCTTCCCTGGCCGGCTCGCTCTCCGGATCTTTCGCCGATAGAAAACATGTGGTTCATGGTTGCTCAACGATTGACCCAGATTACACCCCCAGCTGCCACACCAGATCAACTTTGGCAACATGTGGAAGCTGCTTGGTCTGCTGGGCCCCAAAAACACGTCCAAAGTCTCTTTGAATCAATGCCGAGGCGTGTGGCAGTGGTGATCTCCATCAATGGCGGCTACTCTGGCTACTAATTCTGGCAGGAACTATACTTCACAGAAGTCTATAAACTTAATCATTTGATACTTGGTCAACATGTTATCTACAAAATAAATTTTGTTGTGCTATCTCTTGTCTTTCTTGGTGTTGCATTTACGGTGGCCAGCAGTGTAAGTTATTTACACTATTTTAAGCATTGATTCCACAAAATTTGTAACAATATGTTACTTTTGCTGAGGAGAGATCAGCTTAGGAAGGTGTTTTCAAAAATCAAACCATATGAGAGTTACAGGGGTGTTATAAATCAATAAAAAATCCTTTTTTATCAGCGATTAGACTTACAGACATAAAATATAACATATGATTTTTTTGTTCAGCTGAGATATGAGAAAGCTTCTTTTTTGTTTAATTTGCAATTCACGTGAAATCATTAAAAACTTCTTTATTCTTCAACCTGTATTGTTTAATTTTTCAATTCACCTGTGCGAAGAACGGGTATACGAGTTAGTTATTAATATAATAATACAGAATATATAGTTAATATGTGTTAAAACCTCGATATATATATATGAGCTGAAAAATATTTTGATCTTAATAGAAGATCTTGAAATTTAACTTTTTTTTAAATTCTTTTATGATTTTTTTTTATTTATTCAAAAAATAATTTAATCATAAGCAAGGCATTAACCGTAAAGGAGAATTTTTTTGCTTCTCTATTTTGATTTTATATTTAAAAAATAAGCTGGATAATCTCATGTATAGAAACAAGAGTATACTTGCAGGAAAGCCAGCTATGAAGTTATAATTCCCGAAAGTAATTAAGATTTTAAAAATCCATTCAACTCTACTTATTAAATATAAAGCAACATCTCTCTCTCTCTCTCAATCTGCTTAAAAATTGAGATTTCAATACATTTCATCAGTATGCATAACAAATTACCTTAATTATAAACACCAGTCAAAGAAATTGAATGAATTTTTCTAACGGAATAATTGCGATTAGAGAAGTTTATTTTCAATTCTGAATGGGAAAAAAAGTATACATAGCTCCTGGGGAATTTGGAAACAAAAAAAAGAATAAATAAGTAAAGGCAGCAGAGAAGAGAAAACAATCAAACTCTTTATTACGAAACGAAGAAGGGAAGTTTCTGATCAAAACTTATTTTTACTGCTTTCAAAGTACTCAAAACTCTTGTAAAAGCGATAAAAATAAGAGCAAAATTTCGTGGACGTACGGATAAGAATTTGAAGACGCATCGAATAAGACATAATGAGAAAAAGGGACAGCGGAAGAATACAGAAAGGGGGGCAGGGAAGAAAGGGATGGGAGAAGCGAAACTGGGCCGCATCGGAAAAAATAAATAAATAAGAAGAAAATAAGAAACTTGCGATTCTTGATGAAGTTAGGAGTGACCAACAGGGTTACGAGATTAAAGGCTAAGGCGTCGCCAAGAAAAAATTTACACTCGCCAAAGTAACCCTTGCATATTTCTTCAATTATCCGATTCCAGAGAATATCGTACTGTTTTACAACATCCCTAAGAATTCACATGTACATGAATAATCAGAAGGCACACAAATAAATATGTAACATCTTCTACAAGGAAAAATGGCAATTAACAACAACAAAAACCCTGCTCTGCATATTATTTATTTTATTTATTAAACTTTAGTTTTTTTACAATGGTCAAAAACCGAAAATACAATTTTATTTCAGTAACACATTTAAGTGGAATTTCATTAAGAAAATTGTTTATAAAAAGGCAAATATTTTGTTAAAAATATGAGTTAAACTTTAAATGATACTTTATTTATATCACTAAAGAAAACACTTAAATAAAAAGAAAAGATAAGA
>BMAO01000400.1:0-88701 GCA_019973975.1 Trichonephila clavata | reverse complement strand
TTGTTATTTTCATGCTTTTTTCTCTTTACACGAAACGAAAATCAATTCAGATATCCGACTAGGTTGAAAAAGTGCTTTTTAGGTGTTTGATGTTTGGAGGGAGAGGCTTTAGGGAAAAAAGAATTATAATTATTGAGAAGCAAGGACTAATACATAAAACTAAAGAGTTTTTTTAGGTTGTTTTTAGAATTTACTTTATCTAACTTATAAAAATATTTTTAATGCGTTTTTTTTGATAGAATGAAATTTTTGCAATAATTTGTGCAAGAAAAACGGGATATCTCCAAAACAATCCAATCAAATCTAATGAAACTTATAATATATATGTTATGGGCCCTTCAGAGTGTAACAAACAGCAGGTTGTAAGACACCTACATTTAATCACATTTTTCAGCCATTTTTAGCTTAGAACATGCAGCAATTTTCATGAAAAATTATTAACATCAAATTTAAATGCTGACAAAATATTTATTTCTTCAAATCTTTTTTATCCTGCGGTTTGTGAGACCTCAGAAAGTTCAAGAAGTATATTAATGGAATTAAAATTGCATAATGTACAATTTATTTTTGTTTATGGCGTTTTTCTTAACCTTAAAAATTTTGCTAAAATTTCATAAAAATAAATTTCTTCCAAACCCAAAGGTGATACATGCGATTTATTTAATAATTATGACTTTTTAAGCCTATTTATGCTTTTTAACACAATAAATTTATTCTGAAAATCAATTTTTGAAAAATTGGTCTCTGAACCTTGTCGGATGCCTTAACACGAACATATTTCCCTTCTAGAGAATGAAGATTTCTATATTATTGGAATGTCCTACAGTATCATCGAAAGAATTCATTGCAGTAGATGATCTGCTTGCAGCCCCAATTAAAGAAAACAGACATTTCGGAGTTTGCTCAAAGCTAAAAAAATATGATTGATGCAGATTCCGATGTCGAAAATTATATGAATAATACAGCTCCTGTTCCTACGTCATCCGAAATAAGGAACATCATGAAAAGTATGCGTAGTTATTTAGACGCACAATTCCAATAGTAAAATAAATAACAAAATTGATTACATCGAACAATTTGATCCCAAAAAGATAATGCAAAGAAAAATACCAAATTATTTTCAAAAAACTCGATAAACGTTTTGTTTTTCAGAAAACTTGAAATTTGTGTATTAAAGTTCATTAAGTTCTTGTGAATGTTTCTGTCTCATTGATTTTTATTAAATGCATGCATACATATTTTCATACCTATGAAAGTAAAATGCACTGAAACTTAATTTTGTTGAATCTATCTAATTTCAATATCCTTTAATTCGAATTTTTTTTTTAATACGAAAAAAACGTTTCAGTCCCCTCAGTTTTGTGTTAAATGATTTTCACTGTACAGTATCGATTGCATACGACGTGATAGAGAAGCAAAGTTTTCAATAACAGAATGAAGACGTTGTTTTGAACCATTCTTTGAAAACAGTAAAAAATTGTGAGAGAAAGAAACGAAAGAAAAATTACACTTCAAAACATTAAAAAAATTTAAATATTTATATATAGATACACAGTATTCCTTCCAGTTAGTACTAAATTGCAATAGAGTTGCACAAAATAAAAACGAGCCACTATTGTAGTTTGCAGTTCCTTTCAGATTCCCATTCAAAATGCTTATATAGTTTTTCCTCCAAAATTTCACTTGTGTCCACTTGAAACGAATAAGATTTTACACTGCTTGAAAAAAAATCGGGAATTCTAGAAGGTGCGTGTGCGTGCATGTTTGCGTGCGAGTGTGTGCGCGATTCAGCTTTTCATTTTCCTTTCAAATAGTTAAATATCTTATGATTAATTTTGCTTTATAAATCGCTTTCTTCTCGTACTATTCTGGCCACAGTATCTTGCTCTTAGCAACACGCAACGAGTTGTCTTAAAATTCCAAATAAAAGGTGTTTTACATAAACTTTATTATTTGTATATAAGCCTTGATTATCTATATCAAACTTAATGAGCCTTAAATACAGCTCTCTAAATGCAAAGGAAGTATTTCTGCTTAAAACTCCAAATTCATTTTCAGATAATCAGAATTTATGGTATCCGACTACCCGGAAATTGTGAATTTTGCTAAAAATTGGCCTATAAAATAAAATCATAAAAAAAAAATTTTTGATATCTTATTAGCTTTATAAAAATACCAAGTTTATTATTTTCCACTTACTAGAACAAAAACTACAAGTTTTTTAGTAAAAGCAGATGCCGTTACTTTAAGCAAGATATGTCATACTTTAAAACGCGTTTTACTCAAAAAGGGTTTTTTTTAAATGCTCAAAAGCGATTGCTCAAAAAGTTTTGAAAATGAACTGAAATTTTTTGTGTAAGTTCTGTGTAATAGTAGAAGTGTTTTAACTTTCAGATTTATCAATCACTGTTTTATTACAAAATTTACAGTCCCTTATGTGAATATAATTAGTTTTTTTAAACAATTTCATATAATAACTTAGATAAAAGGCTCTAGTTTTTGTAAAAAAATTAAAATATCTCTTAACCTGAAGGTCATTTCAAAAATGAATAACAAAGCAACTTATCAAAATTGAAAATTTGTTCATAAACTTTTTGTACAAAATGGGCCCCCCTTTATGTAATTTTTTGCACATTTTTACCATTTATTTCTCATTTTAGTAATGATAATATTTTATTTTTCTCTTTTTAATTTTAGCATATTTTTCTTAAAATGTACTAAATAAATCTAAAAACCACAAAAAAAATCCCCATATCTCATTTTTAAAAAAGTTGTCTCAAGTAGTCGAATACCTTAAATGATATAGAGCAAAAGATAGAGAGATCTCTACTCTAGATATATATCTACTCTGATGTGGAGAAATTTCTAGAATATGTTTAAAAACAATTTCTAATAAAAGACATGAGTAGAAATAACCTTCAAGATATTCTTTATTGCCCAATTTTTTCAGTAATATATTTTCTCAATGATTATTAGATTATAAAATACTACACACCAACATCAAACTGATCATTACGCTTATTTAAATGTTCAAGTAGTGAACTTTATTTAAAAATTCTGTAAGCATCTAGGTTAGAAAGCATTAAAAAAAAGCTGTACTTTAAATTCGTGATATTTTACCTTTAATTTAAGCTTCCTTTGATTTCAAAAGTGTACGTTGCGAAAACATAATAGCAGTAATTACTAATTGCTCTTTTATTACGAGTCTGGATATTTTAACTTGAACATTTGTCCCAATCGATTTTTAAGACGTAATTCCACAAAACAAGTAACATTTTGCAACTAAACTAGTTAATCTGTATTTGTATGAAAAATCCAGATTCATTGGTTAAAAGCAATGAGTTAGTACTTTTGTGAAAAAAACATTTGTTTCAACTCGAATCAAATAATCAGGATAGTGAAAAGTATATCTATTCAGAATTAATTTGTCATTTTTTTCAGTTTAAATATTTTAAGTGTTGAACTTTAATTGGGTTAAAATTTATTAAAGATTTGAGTGAGACATTTTTTAATGAAGCTTTCATGATATTGGGTATGATATCAGATTAATCTTGCTCGTGCGTTATTTGGATTTGATCACATTCAGTATCTTATCTTTATATAACAGGATTTCTCCTAAATCTCGATGTGCTATTTGTCTTTCTATCAAGAAGTCATGGTCTCAAACTCGTGACCGGAAACTACGTCGAGTAGTAGGCTCTATACCTGGTGCTACTGCAGAGCCCGTGTAGAGGAACTTATGCATGTAAAATACATCAAGGCTCAATTCCTTGTGTTGATGTGGTGTGGAAGCTTAATGAATGGAGTACCAGCTCAGACTTTGTCCTCGTCCCTAGACCGAGATTCAAAATTACGCGGTATGTTGCCAGTAGCCCTGGTGTTGCTTCTGAATGGAAAGTAAATTAAATCTAGGATACCTATTTTCTTTGAAACTGAACAAAAAAAATCCCTTTAATAATGATTTAGTCACAAACATTGAAAGTAGTGATCTTGATTTGATTTGATTTTAATTTGCATCACGCTGTGAGGCAACAAGAGGCTATTGGAGACGGACCTCGTAATTTTGTGCTATGGTCAAGTTATGAGGATGACACCTGAGCGGGTAACCCCTCCCTCCGAACTTCAAAACCACGCCAATATGTGGATTTTTTTTTGCTTCAACAGATTTAACTTGCATCAGATGCTCACGCAGCTAATTTTTTTATGGCACTAGGTTTCAAATTAGTGACTCAACACCGGACACGAGTTCATGACCATGACCTCTCGGTCATGGTCATGAAATTTTTTTCATACGTTATGTTTCATGACGTAAAGTAAAATTTGTTTTCTCAAATGTTCAATGTGACTTCCTTTAGTCACCCGTATAATAAATATCATTGTGAACCTGGTCACCCTGGACTTTTGAATTTACGCAGACATCCAGTTTTTTTTAACAGTTTGTACCATCTTCTTATACTCTTAAATGTCGGTACATTTCTATGTGGTACTTTCTCTTAAATTCACGCTGAACCGTATTTACTGACAGACTTTTTGCGAATGAGAGCACAATGCCTTTCCCCGCTTCGACGCCATGTCCACTTCTGTTCACAACTACAACATTGCTTCCACTTATTTGACAAAAACAATGTTACAAACTCAAAATTTCATATTTTATCTTTACAATGACATTTTAATTATCTTTTTTCTGTTTATTCATCTGGGAATTATTAAATTTTGTAAACGGATCATTCATTTCTGATAACCCTGTATTTGTTGTGATGATAGCATGAAATATTCTCCTGTTGATTATAGACTTATTATCTGGCGGCTAAAACTTCTCTAAGAACATAAGAGGTAAGGAGGAACAGTAAAACATACGAGACAGGAGGTCCAATTAATAAATGTAGAGACTTAACTTTCTGATATGATGTGTTATGATATGATTGTATTACAATATGATACATTTGTTACACAAAATATATTATTTTAGTAAGCAAAATGTTTGAGTTGAATGCATTTTTACGCCAGAAAAATTACGATTAATAAGAAGTTACTAATCCTTGATTCTCTGTGATTTATCTACGCATATTCTGTGGAAGTAAAATTCACATAAACAACTCTAACAGGTTCAAGTAAGTAATGTATATCTTAGGAATTGTTAAAAATATGAAGATAAATATAATTAAAAAATAGATATATTACTTAATGCATAGAATGTTTGATTAAATGCAACTGCGGGAAAGCTGTCAATAAAAAAAGGATATATAATCACCTTATTAATCTATAGAAGTTTTTAATTATTATTTATTTTTCTTACTCCGTTGTCTATTTTTTTCCATTTTACTCAATTTTAAAAAAATTCCGGTAACTTTTAACAAAATTATAAATTAATATTTGCCAATCAATGTTCATTTGTTAGTCAAATATTGAAATATTGCACCCTTCAATGAATTCCAAAAAGAAAATTATTTTTCAAATAATTTTACGTGATAACTAAGTGTGGTTCAATAATAATACTCCTAAAAGGATCAAGGTAGTTCTTGATATTAAAGGTGATTAAATTATTCATTAAGGAAACTAAACCTTTACTTTGAATTGTTGAGATAAAATATTTCAGTATAAATAGGAAGAACTTTAGTATACGAGGTGCAACACAAAAAAAAACGAGACCGGTCCAATAAATCATTGTACTTATAGAATCAGTTTTCCATGGGACAGTATCACCTTCAAAGTAATTCCCTTCAGCATTCACACACTTCTGCATTCGGTGCTGCCATTGCTGGTATGAGTTCTGGAACGAGGTTTTTGGAAGTCCCTTTAGGAGATTTTACGTTTTTACCTGAACCTCTTCAACAGAGATAAAATGGGTTCCTTTTAAGCAAGATTTAACTGTAGAAAATAATAAAAAAATCTCATGGGGCTAAATCAGGTGAATAAGGAAGATGCTTCATCATAGTAACGTTTTTACTGGTCAAGAAACTGCTTAACATATAGAGCCATGTGAGCGGATGCATTGTCTTGGTGCAACAGTGATCCTTCATTCCCCAATTCTGGCTTTTTATTCCTAATTTTTCACGAAGTCATTGTAATATTGTTGATTAACAGTCTGACCACTGATGTGAGGAAGAACCTTCTCATATCATGATTTTTGGCTATGTTTTGGTCTATAATCGCTGACCTTGGGCGCTCAGCAGGTTCATCCTCTTCCACACTGTCCGTTCCCCCTGAAAACCTCTTATACCGTTCAAACACATGTGCACTAGACAAAGTTTCATCTCGATAAGCCTCGGTTAATATTTTAAATGCTTATGTGGCTGATTTCTTAAGTTCAGTTAAGTTTCTTAATTCGTAGAAATTAAAATGAAAGAATTTACGACAGTAAAATTTTTTCTAAAAATTGCACAGAAAAAAAAATCAGGAAACAATTATTATTAGATCTCTCCATATATCTTAAAAATTTATTGCTTGATATTTGATTTCAAAAAATCCTAATAATTCATAAAAGTTTTCACAGTGGAGAAAAATATAATATTAAATCTAAAATTATTTTTTTAGGATCCGTGGTTTTGACTCTAAAATTCTTGCACTTATTTAGGAATAAATAGACTGATTAAATCATTATTTAAAAAGGAAGATCCACATTATTAAGGAAGGTCAGTATTCTGAATATATTCAAAAAGGCAATTTTGGATTTTAGATGTTTCTAAAATCACTCGCCACCTTTCCATATTTTCTAAATTCACAACCTTTCCTGCGATGTAAGCTGACATTCCACTTTCATTTTGACGTATAAAAATGTAAACATTAACTATTTAAACCTTGAAAGAAACTTCAAGATCTGCAACCGTTTTAACTATTCGTTCACACACAGGTAACTGAAAAATAACTTAAGTATATCTGCAAAACTTCTTTTCCTATTTCGAGGGTTATGTTTATTTGTTCTTCGCTGAACGTTTCGATAGTGATTGGAGTTTGAAAGCTGTAAGCTTACCTTTATTCAATGTAAAACGAATATTCCATTAGTTATATTAACAATTTTAATATGCTATGTTTGATGATTTTAAAATGTCATTCAAAAAAGGCAGAGGTTACTTATTTTAATTGTGAGTGAGTGAGAATTATATTGACGTCGCACTATAAAGCTACACGAGGACTATTGGCGACGGACCTCGTAATTCTGGGTAATGGACAAGTGACGAAGACGACACTTGAGCTGTCATTCCCCTCTCCTAACTTTCACACCACACCAACGGAAGAACGTTTGAGCTCCCGACAGATTTAACGTTCATCGCTCCCCTATACGGCGGGTCTTTAGTGGTACTGTGCTCGAACTCATGACATTCCACCCACGATCCGATACCTTGACCACTGGGCTACCGTGTCCACTTTTTTTAATGGAACAAATAATATTAGACGTAATCACAGATTAAGTCGTAATGCAAACAGATCCAGTGTTGATGTAAATACTATCTGTAGGAAATCATGTATAAAAAAAAGGAAATTCCTAGTTGAAATGAGAGTTTTTTTTCGCAAGAAGAAACCAAAGACGTTATTGATGTCAAGATGAACTTGAATATATTTTTTTATTTGTATTCAAGAATAAAGTGAGATATAAAATGTGAAATAGGGGCAGAGACTGGAAAATTAAAGAAAAAGGTAATTGTAGACTGGCTGCTAATTTCATTTTGAAGTGCTGTGATTGTACTTCATGGTGCTGTGTGAAATTCTTCAAATATTGAGAACAGAGCTTAGGAAATCTGTTATAAATACTGAAAAATGCCTCGATAGAGAGAAAAATCAATGAAAGCAATAAATGAATTTTCTGGGTTGTCTAATGAGGGGGGGGGGTGCTTAAAGTAGAAAAAACACAATGCTTAGAAAATGAGTCAAACACGGGCTTACGATGCATCATTTTCGAGATGACGGAAGTTTTATATTAAAATTGCAGTTTTCTCGAAGTAATATTTTTTAAAACTGCATGTACTTTTTTTTCTTTAAGTCTGTTGCCTGCAAGCACTTGAAATTTTTCTTCTTCTATTGCCCTGGGTGGGGCAAGGCCTTCTCAAGGCCCTCTTCAATTCCAATATCCAATTTGCAATAGTGCTCCAATTAGTCACTCTTAAAACTTTAAAATCATCCTCTCCACACAATCAGCCCATCTCAGTTTGGGTGTACCCCTAGTTTTAGTTTCAACAGGTTTGCAACTGAAAATTCTCAACGTCAAGTATAAGGGGTCTATACGGCAGACATATGGCAAACCTCAAATGACCAATCTTGATGGATTTAATGACATCTGTTTCTTTAAATAGCTTCCAAATTATATCGTTGTCTCCACAATCCCTTATCATTCACAGTACCAAAGATATATATATATATATATAAGAGCTTTTCGCTCAAAGATGGCTAGCTGTTCAGGCTGTGATTTAGTCAAAGTCCAAGTTTCAGATCCTTGAAAGTTGTACTACATATATATTCCTGATATATGGTTATACATACTGAAGTGATAGTTTTGAAATATCGATTTCATACTAAGACATTTTTGGAGTGAGATCTTTACACGTTTTAAAAAATATATTTAAACTTGAGTGGATGAATAAAAAAATATTTTATTAACGATTGAAAAATTGAACAAGATATATAAATAAATATATAGGGAGAGTGTGAACTAATAGCAGGAATTGAAAAAATAACGTTATACGCTAATGCTTTCAAAAGAAAAGGAAGAGTGCATATCCTCTGAGACAATAGTTTATTTAAATAAATGTCACAGAAAAGGCAACACGGGGGACATTAGCATCTCATCAATTTCAACCTTGATCAAATGACGAGCTGACACCTGAATTGGTATCTCATTTTTCATATTCCCACCAATATTAAAACTGTGAGCTCATGTGAATTTAAAGGGCATCTACTGTACACTGGTTTCGGAAAGTACAAAATTATAACTCATCAACCAAGAAATATAAATCCATTATTCTACCACAAGACAACTGATAGAATAGAAGAGATCTGTAAATGAGAAAATGACCCCACAGTTCATTCCTCTAAAGCTAAATGTTGAAAGTTTGGGTCAAACTTTCAACATTTGCGACCAAATTTTCAATCATAATTTTCATCGTGCCCATTGCATACAATAACAATATATTGAATGCAATAATGTATTTTGACGCTAAAGGTACAATACGACTTTAATTATAAACCGTTCAAATTATCACGATGAGTATTAAATTTCGTTTATTTAAGTTTTGCATATGACAAACCCATAGAAGTCACTGGTAATTCATAAACTTGATTTTAACTTAGTATTGATAAATTAATTATCAAATACATTGGGCAGTACTGATACATTTATAAGTATTCGTATGTTAAATCAGTGTAAATGAGTATTTTTTTCAATTATGTTAGAATTCATTTTGTTTTGCTGCCTTTCGGTAAATTAACAATTTTTTTTTAAAAAAATGCTTTTATTTTTGACTTTTTGATATGTTTGCACCCCCTCCCCCCAGAGGGTCACACCCCACAATTTGAGAAACGCTACTCAAAAACAGTGATCTTTAAACTTCGACTCACGGAACCCTTAGAACTATAAGGTGCTTTCGTCGAATCCCATTTCACTCACACACTTAGGAGAATATATCTCAAAATAATATTTAAAGTAGATCAACATGTTATAGATACTTTATATAAAGACAAAAAATTATTGCATTTGTTATTAAAAAAATTTAGTAAATAATTTATTTACATTAACAATTTTGTGATCCAAGTGTCACATACCTATGCATTACATTTAGTAACTGAAATATGTGCTTGCCCTTTTTTTTACAAAATATCAAAATCTATGTCTGTTTAAATGATTTGTAGTCACATTATATATCCAGTGTTTAATTTGTTATAGTATTTTATTTTTGTAGATCCTCGCGTTGAAGAATGATTTTCTCTTAAATACTTTGTTCTGAATGGCATTTAAATGTTTATAGCTGTATGAAAAACCCTTTGTATTTTGTATGAATTTTCAGCCTAATATTTAGAAATTGATCTAGCTTAAGTTTAGATTTTAACGTCAAATCTGTTGATAAGTGTTTCCAATCCTTTAAAATAGATATCTTTTCCACAAATTAAAAAAGTTGTATTTCCAATTAGAAAACTATTTAGTTCCGCCAAACAATGTACCAATGAGTATAAAATTGTTTCGAGGAACCCGGGACAGTAAACAACAGGATATTCACATACATATACGAAAAGGTTTAATGTTCTTTTATTATACGATAATATATAAAAATATAAAACGTATTAAAGAATACAGTTATGTTATGCATAAATAAAAAAAATTTCAGTTTTAATGACTTTGATGAGCTTCAGATACTTGTAGTTATACAAAATTCATATGAAACGGGGATTCATGTTGCATATACATTTATAATTTTCTTTTCGATTTATTATTGTGACTCAATGAACCCCTGGATATGCCTTATGGACCCCCAGGTTTCCGTGGAACACACAGCTTGAAAACCATGGCTCTAAAATATTAGTTAACAAAATATGTAACATCATATATTTAAACTTCTCTCAATTACCACCATTCCTTGTACCGATGATAATTCCATGAATACACTGTGATTCTTGAATAAGATAAGAGAATTAAGTAAAGTGGAAAATCCCTCCTAACTTTCCCATTTAAAAATTTTTTTTAAAAATAAATCTTCTGAACTCTGCTTCATTTTGTTTCTAAGTATATCTAGGCAAAAAAAAAAATTTATAATAATAAGAGAATTATTCATCACATTAGAAGAAACTTATTTTAGACGAAAGATGACGATGGAGGCAGATTGATCGAAACTGGAAATTGATTGAAAAAATTATGGAGCAATTATAGATAAATAAACGCTGGAGTGGCAAGAAAATATAGTAGTAAAGTACCTCTTTAAACCTGTACAACATCATTTGATCGTGGTCCAAAATCCCGAGGTTTATTGCTTATGTGTGCGTGGTTAGTGGCTTTACGTCAGCAAAAATAGTCAGCCGAAAGAATTCATTTACACTGAAGCAACACATAAATATATGATTGAAAGTTTGAGTTGATTTTTTAACTAATTGTTATTGTTGACGAATCTCGTAATTTTGAATCATAGTCAAATTACAGTCAAACTTGGTCGGTGACACTTTCCAAACTTCCATACGAAACAATTGAGCCTCGACACAGAGTTTTAACGTGAATCAGCTGCTTTACCTAGTAAGCCTTCAATGGCACCAGGATTCGAAACCACGATTGGACAGAAACAGCTGTCCTCAGGTTCTCTACTATGACTTTATAGCTACCACTGCCACATTATTAAAGAATGAGTAAATGTTTATTAACCTCTTTCCAGTTTTGTCCGAACGCCGCTTGGGCACTTTAAATGGAACTTTCCTGGTTTGCCAGAGTGGTGCTCGGGCAACACTTATTTCTTCTCTAACCCTCTGAGTTGTCCGTATTTTTTGCTCGTTTAGTGTTCAATGTTTCTAACAGATGTCTCTAATAATCGAGTAAAGTTAGGATTACAAAAAAATGTCTAAACCGGGTTCAAGGTTAAGTTTGCTGCATTCTCTTAGATTAGATAAGGCGGGATTTTTTTTTTACTAGATCGGTGTACCACAAGCAACGAACACTATTTCTTTTAAATTTAGAGCTTAAAGTTGAAGAAAAATGAGTGATTAGGAGAGGCTCATAACAAAAATAATTCTGATATTGATTCAGATAGTGAGTCTGAAATTTCTGTAAATGATTCTGGAAGTAATGAAAGTTTGTTATCGGACTTCTCTTGGGGTGAGATAGAATGGATCAGCATCTCACAAATTACCCAAGAACAAAAAACAAAAAGAGGCAAGAAATAATTCAAAAAATATTCTTCCATATTTTAGATATATCATTGTGGAATACTTTCGTTTTATATCAGAAACTGGAAGTAAAATTACCCCATTTGAATTTCAGGCTTGATATTACAGATCACCCTATTGAGAAAAAAAGGACGAACAAAGGACGAATTTTTCCCAGTCTCTTACGATTGACCGAAATAAACTTTTTAGAAGTGAATCCTCCCACCGCGTGACAAAAAAATGAGACCAACAAAGCAAAGCTTTGTGTGTTGTTCGAAAATAAACGATTTTGGAAAAACAGGTGAAAAAAGAAACACGATATTTTTGTCCCGATTGCGATGTTGGACTATGCTTGTCTCCCTGTTTTAAAATTTACCACACAAAAACAGAATTTTAAGAGAATAACTAACTGTATAAGTACAATATTATCTTTTTAAATCTAATATACATTTTTGTGAAGTGTTAATTTTGAGATCACTTATTTCTTTTTCGGAGAAAAGCCAACTATAAGGAAAAATATGTTTTTCCTTTGAAAATAAAAATTAGCATAATTCTTTAAATATTTATAACATTTCTGGCTGTTGATTTGAGTTTATATAATTGATTTAATCTTAAAAATGTTTACACAAAAGATATGTTTATTTTTCTTTCTTATTTTTTTACATATGACAGAAAAAAGAAACTGTTAAGTGGTTAAAGACGTACTTTGAAGCTCCGCTTGGGCTATTCTGAATCCCGATCAAGTAACTAAGACTCTTCTTGGTATTCGTATTTTTTTTACTATTAAACTAAAATACTATTATTACTATTAGTAGTATTTTAGTTTAAAATGCATAGAAAGACAACCAGAATGTTAAGGCTTCTAAACCAATAAGAATACCATTTATTAAGTGAAGTTTTACTATTTAAAACAGTACAGGTAAAAAAATGCACTAAGAAATTTATTTTATCGGAATCTGTACTCTCAATCTGTGAGTACCTTCAATGTTGATATATTATATTCCAATCGTCTCCAAGAAGCTCAAAAAAATTGCGCATTATAATAAAGTATCAATCATTGTTACTGTACCACACACACAAGTATTGTAATCAAATAACAAATAATCTGTTCACTTATACACACATATCACCTTTAAAATTAAAAACAAAGAATTATGTTAATATCCTTGACATTTGTCAGTTTATGAGTAAATAATATAGCCAAGTAATTTAATTCATATTTTACCTTTCAGATATCTTGAAGAACTATCCGAGTCAGTTTCCAAGTTACTAAGAGCTTTTCTTTCATGGGGAACAAAACAACGGAGGAAATATGACGACAAAGTTTGTCTATTATACTAAGAAATGCTATTTCACAAAACATTAAATTCAAATAAAGTATACAATTAGTTTTTATGTGATGGCAACAGTAGCTCTTTGCATATGCTCTTCACTGTGCTGCTAATAAACATGCCACTATTACGCTTCCTCTCTTGGTTAGAGTAGTTCAAAGAATATTTCATTACAACCTATAAAATAAATGAAAAATAGGATTATTTTTAGATGGAAGAAAATTTTATTGGTATCTAGGCTAATAAATAGCTCATTGTAAGTATAACATTCAAACTCAAAAATAAAGAAATGAACAATTTGATACATATTTATAATCTGACAATTTTTAATTGTATCTTAAATCAACTATAATCAAATTCAGAGGGTAATGGAATTAAATACAATTTTGACTATCAAATCTTATTAGTGCTTAAACTATTTGAGATAAATTATCTATTACTCATTTCTTCATAAGACTAAGATTGATTGGATATACATAATATATTCTGTACAGAGATAGAATTGTATGATTTATTCCTAATATTGTCTTAGATTAGGAAAGAGATTTAACTAGAGGAAATTGTTTACTATAGATACAGTGAAATACGTTTAATGTAAAAAAAGCTTAAGACTATATATATAAAAATTAGTTAACGCGAAATAATACAATGGTCCAGACAAACTACTATGTATTTTCATACATTTTTGTTCTCTTAACACGAAGCGAAAATCGCTTAATACGAAAAGATTACCCTTCTGGGAATGAATAAAATACGAAAAACTTGCTTGAGAAAATTTCTGTATTATTAGACTGCCCTACTGTATCATTGGAAGAATTCATTGCAATAGATGATGATAATAAGTATACAGCCCTAATTATGACTGACAGATATTTTGGAGTTTGTCCAAAGCTCAAACAATATTATTGATGCAGATTGCGACAACGAAAATTAAAAGACTAATGCGGCTGCTGTTCCTACGTCATCTAAAATGAAGAACACCATAAAAAAAATATGCTCAGTTATTTAGACGCAAATTAGAATGGAGAATAAAAATATAAAATAGAACAATTTGTTGACAATTCGATGCTAAAAAAGGTAATGCTAAGAAAAATATCAGATTATTTTCCAAAAACAACGGGGTTTCTTTGTAGCGCATTGACGTGTCTCTATAACCTGAATGTTACAGCTTTTAAACCTGATTTAATTTTAAGTTGCATTTTATCATCGTAGTTTATTATTTGGAATCAGATTTGTGTCCACAAACATTTCATGCGAAGTCCATGATATTTAGGTTTGTAGAATTATGAATCATTAACCGAAGTTTGCAAGGTCGAATCTCGCGTTGATCACATTTCTATAAAATAACTAGCTGTTACCCGCCCGCTTTGCTGGGTATTTCATGATGTTTTATAAATTTTTACTGCTTATATATATGTATAAATTATTGATATCTAAGTCCTAGCATTAAGAATTTGATTGCATTGAAAAATATATTATACCTTTAACTGTCGCAAAAAAAAGGGCAGAACTCATCTAATTTGTATTTTCTAAAAATCTCTAAAATTGAAGCATAGAATGACGTTTGCTCATTCGTAACCCAAAAACCAAGTGGATTCCCGCAAAACCAATTTTCGGTGGATCTCTACTCCGTAAATTGAACATGAAAGCCAAATTTCAAGTCTAAATCTAACAGAAAAAAAGAAGTTTTACTATCAATATCCCCGTAATCCCGTTGAGAGCCGTTTTCCAAAATAACCGCTCTTAGAGGATTTCAATTCAACAAAAGAAAAATGCAAAACAAATTTCATTATTATAGTCCTTGTAGCTCGAAAAAAGTAATTTTTTTTGTCAATACGTCCCAGTAATACGTCCCTACAACCCATTAGAACTTGATTTGCTAAAAATTTATTCTTAGTGGATCCCTATTGAACAAAAGAAACATGCTTAAAAAATTTCAAGTATATGGGTCTAACAATTAAAAACAGGAATTTTTTCTGTAACTCCTCTTGACCCCTCGCAATCATCTTTAGGGTCAATTTTCGTTTTACTCTTTGTTAGAGGAACTTATTTCATGAAAGGAACATGCCTACCAATTTTCAAGCAGGATGATCAAGTAGTTTAAAAATGGAAATATTTATCGATTACGCCTCTTAAACTCCCGAAATTAAACTTGGTAGTTGATATTCGCGAAACCCATTTTGTAGCGGTTCTCTACTTTACGAAAGGAATCTGCTTATCAAATTTCAAGACTGTACGTCTAACAGTTTAAAAATGGGGATAATTGTCTATAACGCCACTTGAGCCCCCGCAACGCCACTTCAGGGTCTGTTTTCACTAAACCCATTTTGTAAGGGAAATGCACTCTATGAAAGGAATCTGCTTAGCAAAATTTGAAGACTGTGCGTACAATTAATTAAAAATGCAAAAAAAATATCAATAACGCCCTTGAACCCCCGCAACGCCACCTAGGGGTCGATTTTCACAAAACACATTTTGTAGTGTATTTCTATCCTATGAGAGGAATCTGCTTACCAAATTTCAAGACTATGAGTCTAATGGTTTAAAAATAGAAATAATTATTTATATCTGCCCTTAACCCCCTGCAACACCCCTTGGGGGTCAATTTTCTCCAAACCCGTTTTGTAGCGGATATTTACTCCATGAAAGAAACATTTCTACCAATTTTCAAGCAGCTAGGTCAAGTAGTTTAAAAACGAAAATATTTATCTATTACGCCACTTATACACCGCAACGCCACTTAGAAGTCTGTTTTCACAAAACCTTCTTATAGCTGACTCTATTAAATAAATCTATTTATCAAATATAAAGACTGTGCGTCTAATAGTTTAAAAATGGAAATAATTATCTGTAACGCCCCTTAAGTCCCGCAACGCCACTTGGGGCAATTTTCGCGAAACCCATTTTGTAGCGTATCTCTACCCTATGAGAGGAATCTGCTTACTAAATTTCAAGACTGTACGTCTAATAACTTAAAAATCGGAATTTATAACGCCCCTTAAACCCCCACCCCCGCAACACCCCTTGGGGGTCAATTTTCCCAAAACCTGTTTTGTAGCGGATATTTACTCCAGGAAAGAAACTTACCTACCAATTTTCAAGCAGGTAGGTGAAGTAGTTTAAAAACGGATACACTTATCTATTACGCCCTTAATCCCCAACAACGCCACTTAGAAGTCTGTTTTCACAAAACCTGTTTTGTAACTGATCATTATTCTACGAAAGGAATCTATTTATCAAATTTAAAGACAGTGCGTCAAATAGTTTAAAAATGGAAATAATTATCTATAACGCCCCCTAAGCCCCTGCAACGCCACTTGGAGGTCGATTTTCACCAAACTCATTTTGTAGCGGATCTCTACTCTCTGAAAGGAATCTGCTTACCCAATTTCAAGATTGTACATCAAGTAGTTTAAACATGGAAGCAATTATTTATAACGCTCCTTAACCCCCTTAACGCCCCTTGCGTTTCGAATTTCAGAAAATCCGTTCTTAGCTGATGTCTACTCTATGAAAGGAACATGTCTACCAAATTTCAAGTCTGTAGGTTGAATAGTTCCGGAGATATCGTGATTAGTCAGTCAGTCAGTCAGTGAGTGAGTCGCTTTTCTCCTTTATATATATAGATAGGGACTACACCATCTGAGAATACCTTAAATTTCTGTGTAAAACATGAAAGGAAAACGTACGAATGAATAACTGCTTCATTTGTCAATTAGACCTTGGCAAAAAATTACAAAATTCAACAATAATCAACTTTGCAGTTTAAGTGTGATGCTAGCAGAAAAAATCAAAACACTGAAAACTTTCAACCATCCTTTCTATCATGATTGAGAGTGATTGAGCTTTCAATAAAGTCTTGCAATAATTTTTCCCCCAAACCTTTATTAAGGGGACACCTGTCAGCTTTTCTTGGACCGGTAATATCTTGAATGGAAGGGAATGTAAAAAAAAGTACATTTGCTTCTATGAGGAGCGATCCTTCGCCAAATTGGTCCGACTACACCTCTGCAAATCGATGCCAAGAGGAGGTCCAACCGGAGGTCACGTATGGACAGTTTGGCGGCGGAGAGAGATGCCAGCCCCGTCACAAATCAGCTCCACACTTGACCCCTACGGACGCTTGCCACCTTAAGCTAACACACGCTAATAAATGTTGTCCGTGCCGTGCGAGGTAATGGCCGGAGCCCCGTAGCTCTCAAAACGTGACGCTGGATAAAAGTGTAGAGGGGTCAGGCGGAGAATTTTCTTTTGTTTCATTCCCTCGCTGCACTTTTTGTGTTGTTTTCTTCTTACCAGAACAGAAATAGTCTCCCGGGTTTTATCTGTGAGCCGAAAAGAAAAATTGTTCCCTACTCCGTTCTGGTTGATGAGTTAAATTTTATACTGAGAAAGATCGGGAGAGGAGTTTTTAAAAGGAGGGGGGGGAGGAAGGATTTCGTTTTCTGTTTCGGGCCTTTTTGCGGTAATTGGTCTTGTTTGGCAGCTGTTTTTATAGCTGGGTCCGGCATTTCCTCCCGGGGGAAGATGGTCAAACGGGAGATGAGGGAGAGAGGATGCTGCCGGAATTTTGATCAACCGGTTAGAGAGGAAAAAATCTTATGAGTTGTCTTTCTGATACAATGCCTCTTGTGTCTGTTACCGAAATTATTGTGATATTTGTAAGGTGGATGTAAAAGTAAGAGTTGATTATCTCGAAATTGTGTACCAGGCTCATGGGAATACCTCGTAACTACATTCTAAATAAAGTATTAAAAAATATTTAAATAAAATTTAAATGACATTTTATTAGTAAAGAAAAAAGTTCCAGAAAAAAACCATTAAACCGGCACAAAAGGTCCTAAAAAAGTTCAAAACACTGTTCACAATGGACAACTATAGGAAAAAATGTGATTACGCAGATAATTTAACTGATTAGAAATATAAAACCGAATCGATCAAAAAACTACTTTGTTCACATAATTCAAATATTGCGCTATGTGACCGCACAACATTCTATATATTGCATATTACAATGTTGCTAAATACCTGACAAATTTTGTACTGTAATCATATAAAATACAGTTGACTCTTGGTAATTCGAAGTTGGAGGGACCAATGAAAAACTTCGAATAATCAAGAGTTCGAAATATCAAGAGGGTAGGAAAAAAAAACCCAAAATACCCGAAGAGAATTTTTTTTCTAACACATTTAAATTTGAAACTATGTAAGAAAACAACAATTGTACATATGTATAAAATTTAAAAGTAACTTTTAAAAAGTACATATTACACAATATAAATATTATACAAAAGTTAAAAGTCCTGTATAAAAAGAATACATTCATACACATCTCTTCTTCACAATAGTGGAAATGTGTAGCAAGGCCACGTGTTAAACGAAAGATATAGACTGCTGACAACAGGTGCGGTTGGTCTATTGTCCACTTGAAGAAGGAAATGAATAAAAGTGTATTTTCGCCTGATGAACCGGAAAACACTAAGAAGGGGGAGCAGATAGAGGGTCATTACAGGGGCTACGTTGCAGGGAAGACACGTAGAGACAATACAACTCAACACTTGTCAGCTACAGCCTGTTTGCTACTAGACTGTACATGCTAGTGAGTTTTCGAATTGTCGAGAAAAATTTATAAGATAACTTCATATTACTGTGTGTTGTAGTCTGGACAGCTACAGATTTTACTTCGAATTATTGAGTGTACCCAAACGTATTATTTTAGTTCGAAATACGAAGAGTTTTTCTAGGGACTGAGCATATACTTCGAATTATCGAGAGGTTCGTACTATCGAAGGTTTAAACAATCGAGAGTAGATTGTATCTATATTTACATACACATTCCATGTTTCTCCAAAATTAAGAGCCTTTATATGAATTTTTGCTGTTAAAAACACACTAGAACTTTTTAGGGATGTCTTGTTTTCCATGAGTAATGATTGATATATTTTATGTTCAAGAAACATTTTTTTGTTCAGGTTCAAAAAATATTGGGTTGGCAACTAACAAGAAGAGTGCAAGGTCTTGGGGTCACGGATTTAGTTGATTTTTTTAGGATGGTAGATTTAGTTTCCCTGTTGGTATGAAGATATATGGTTATAGGGGTCACTGCTCAATAATTTTTTAGATATTTGCAATTGATGATCCAATTCACTCGAAATACAAAGTAGCAGATGCCTTGCAACAATACTGTACTAACTCGATGCGCGAGATGTTTGAAATTATGTTTCATTTGCTTTTATGACAAGTTTCACCATTGTACGGACAATGAGGGGTAAGAAGCTAGTCATATTTTTATACTACTTCTGTTAAACTGATAAATGTTTAATTTATTATTTTCTTTCACAATTTATTGTTTCCAGACATGATTAACTAGTAGTTAAAGGGCTTTTCTCCTGTTCTTCTTGCGAAATTTATTGTTTTGTAATAAATATTCTGTACTTACACGAAGGATAATGACAAATAAAACTCTTATAAGGTTTCTAGTCACTAAAGGCATTTAATTTCCAATTTATTCAAACTCCATTATGTATCTTTATATGTAAAAATAGACATAAAATTTTAAAAAGTTATTCACCCTCCACGGAATCGAACCCTTTTCCTAACGACGAGGAACACCGATCCGTTGCTGCTACACTAAGCCCATTACGTGTAACCGTTTGCTACAGAACTGAATGTAACGACTTAATTGCATCTTCAATTGCAAATATCTAAAAAATTATTGAGTAGTGGCCCCTATAACCATGTATCTTCACCCAACAGGGCAATTAAATCTACCATCCTACAAAATGTGAACTAATGCCATGGCCCCAAGACTTTACACTCTCCTTGTAAGTTCCTGCCGTTTTTGGTTCTCAATTAAAGCATGCAAAACTCGTGCTTTACACTTCTGAAGCTTTCCCATCGAGTAAAAGATGCTTCTCTGTAACAGTGTGGGAGTACTCTTGTCGTTTGAGGCAAATTTTCGTGCAAAATTTTTAATAGCTCTTCATCGAATTCAGTTGGACGGCAAGAACAAGGTGCGTTTTTAGGTCAAAATTTCCATTTTTGAACCTGACATGCCAATCACGAGCACCCTCTCCATACACAGCACAAATGTGTCGAGAAGCTTTTAGGGAATTAGAACCTTGATTAACCCATTCATTTCTAACTACCGGGATATCTCGTAGTAAGCGAGTGTACCAAAACTGCCAGCTACGAGATATCTCGTACTGTGTGCTGCAATTTTAGATTGATTATAAATGGCTATTTGAGTTAGGAATTAGAATGGATGAATCAAAAATTTATATAGTGCAAAAAACAATAATTTTGATAATAAAAACTGATGATTAAAACTTAGATAATTAGATTATAACATGATAATTATATCTATAAATATATATTACTAAAATTAAAAAATATATATTTATTGTTGCTGTTGCATATGATGAGCTTTAAGGCTAGGATCAACACAAAGGGATGGGTTGTTGGGACACAGTGGACTAAAATACCAAATCTCTTTGCATTTTTTTTTTTGTACTCATTTACCATGTCTTTGTAGGCATTATTTTTTTTCTGTGGGTGCAGATGCACAAAGAAATGAAAATCAGTTGTGCACTGTTGGTCACCGTAAATGCAACACCCTGAAGGAAGCATACAAATAACATGAAATTTCCAACATGCATTAGCGGAGGTGAGTGAGTGATTTTGGGGTTTATTGGCACAAGAGCCGATTTCGGCTATACTGCGCCAAACATTTGTTTTAATATCTGTGGTCTACACGGGAAGACAGAAAGAAAGAATGAATTGAATGACAAGAAAGAGGGTCGAAAATAGAGAAGGATCACTAGGGTACCCGGGTTCGTGAAGCACGTGTTTACCAAAGACAGTAAACCCCGTAGGAAAAGGAAAAGATCACTAGGGCAACCTCGGGATTAGTGGAGGTGAGAAATGCAAATGATTAGAATTTCAGTGCAGACACGTATCACGCACGCCTGTGGCGCCACCTCAAAGCGCTATTTAACGCGTGGAAATTTCGACGATTTCAAGCTCGGCAATTGTGTTTTTCTTGTGGTTCTTTCAAAAAACGTTAAGTTATGTCTCGTAGAAAACAGCGATCAGCTTTTGATCAAGTATCCGAGTTCGACAGAGGAAGGATAGTGGCCTACCGAGATTGAGGATTATCTTTCAGGGAAGTCGGTAGTCGTGTTGGATGAAATCAAACAACTGTAATGCGGATATGTGACCGTTGGATGCAGGAGGGTACGAAGGACCGACATGGTCGATCGCATCCTCCTCAGTGCACCACTTCACGCGAGGACAGGCAAATTGTGCGCATGGCAGTGACGGATCGCTCAGTCACATCACGAACCATAGCACAGGACATTGAGTCTGTAACGCATCATTCAGTGTCTACGCGTACCATTCGACGCCGTTTACAGCAAAGTGGTCTGTCCGCAAGACGTCCAATGCTTGGTCTACCCTTGGCGCAGAACCACAGACGTCTCAGCCGCCAATGGTGAGATGAAAGAAGAATGTGGGTGGCAGAATGGAATGAAGTTGTCTTTACTAACGAGTCACGCATCTGTCTGCAACACCACGATGGTCGGATTCGAGTCTGGAGACACCGTGGAGAGAGGATGCTGAACAACTGCGTTATGCACCACCACCACACTGGTCCAACACCGTTAATTCTGGTATAGGGCGGTATTGGATATCACTCTTGCACTCCTCTAGTACGCATTGCCGGTACTTTAAACAGCCAGCACTACATCTCCGAAGTGTTGGAGCCAGTTGTCCTTCCTTACCTTCAGGGCTTGACCCCAGCCAGATTTCAACAGGATAATGCGCGACCACACGTGGCACGTATTGTCCAAAGGTTCTTCGTCAATCACCAGATTGAATTGCTTCCCTGGCCGGCTCGCTCTCCGGATCTTTCGCCGATAGAAAACATGTGGTCCATGGTTGCTCAACGATTGACCCAGATTACACCCCCAGCGGCCACACCAGATCAACTTTGGCAACGTGTGGAAGCTGCTTGTTCTGTGTACCCAAGAACACATCCAAAGTCTCTTTGAATCAATGCCGAGGCGTGTGGCTGCGGTGATCTCCATCAATGGCGTCTACTCTGGCTACTAATTCTGGCAGGAACCACACTTCACAGAAGTCTACAAATTATTTAATCATTTGATACTTGGTCAACATGTTATCTACAAAATAAATTCCTGTTGTGCTATCTCTTTTCTTTCTTGGTGTAGCATTTACGGTGACCAGCAGTGTGTTTGAAATATATTTTCTGCTTTCTCCTATGCATTGTTGCCATCGCTCTTAAGTAAATGCATAGTAACTGATTCCCTAAATTGAAGCATCCTCATCTTTTTGTTTCTCCGATTTCTTTGGTTATAGAGCATGTATATATTCTGCAGGAAGATTTCGAAGAAGGGTAGAGCGATTTTATTGTATTAACGAATGGTTTTCTGGTTTTCCTGAAGAATGAGTAGTAGGAGATACGCGTGCGTTGGTCAGAGCGATCAACACCTGCCATTCCAAAAGTGTAATGTCTGGTTATATCTGTTTTAGTCGATTTTTTTTCCATTTTTGTTCTTCACTTGAACCATTTTGCATTTATGCATTTTGGATATAGTCAGCACATTCCAAAACGAAAAGAAAATCTCTTCGTATATGGTTTTTTTTTATTGAAAAAAAAAAACCATTACGACGAAACTCGTAAGTGGCACTCAGCACAAAAATCTTTAGTGATGCCAGGTACTAGTTATCTCGTTGCTGTTTTTTTTCTTTAATAATAAAAACTATTGTAAATGTCATTTCAATATTATATCAGTAACTTAATAATATTATATTTTTAAAAATATCATTTGGTATTCAGGACAAGACGCGCTCTAAATTTGCCTGGCATTTTATATATTATATATATATATATATATTATATATATATTATATATATATATATATATATATTATAATAGGTTAACTGACTTTATCGCCTTAAATCTGCCACGGTGACTTACTTTAAAGTAATACGATGCAATATTGCCTCAATCACCGGGATTCTGACCAATAAATGAATTAAATACTGGAAATATATGATCATGGAATATTCAAGCCAAATATTTCTAATAGGGAATTGTATAAAAACTGAGATTTCTGGAATGCAAAAGAAGAACGCTTTTGTCCATTGTTATATGTTCACGTGTTTTTGTAACTGTTTTTTTGCTTTGTGTTCGCCAATAAAATGGAGAAACATGATCACGTCAATTAATCGACTGCAACCAGTTAAAGATGTCCTAGCAGAATGTTTGATTCTAGTGCATATTGTGCATACATCTACATATATATATATATACATCTATTTTATGTATATATTTATATCAGTGGCGCACACAAGGGGGGGTGTCCTGGGGTCCGGACACCCCCCAAAGCCCTTGAGTTTTTTTCGATTGAGGATAATTCCATATATATATATTTATATTATATATTTTTGTGTGTGCGCTACTGATATAAATATATATATATATGCAGGAGAAAAGAGACTCGCTCATCACGATTTTTACGGAACTATTGGATCTACATTCTTGAAACTTGGCAGGTATGTTTTTCTCATAAAGTAGAAAAACCAGTAAGAAATGTTTGCCGAAATTCGATCCCAAGAAGGTTGCGAAGGCTTAATGGGCCTTATAGTTAAATATTCCTGTTTTTTGAACTAATTGACCTACAAACGTGAAATACAGTAGGCATGTTCCTTTTATTGAGTGAAGGTCCGCTACAAAAGAGGTTTCGCGAAAACTGACCCCTAAGGGGCGTTGAGGGTACTTAAGGGTTACCATAGATAAAAACTCCTGTTTTCTTACTATTATACTTAGAAACTTGAAATTTGGTAGGCGCATTCGTTTTTTAGAGTAGAAGTTCGCTAAAAAAAGGGTTGAGGGAATAGTGACTCCTGAAAGGGCATCGCAGGTGCTCAAGGGACGTTATAGATAAATATTCCCGTTTTTGAACTATGAGACCTACTGGCTTGAATTTTGACGGGCATGTCTCTTTTATTGAGTAGAGGATAATATGCACAGTGAACGGACAATGCACAGCACTTTCGTAAAAACGGATTTTGCAAAAAGTCGACCGCAATTCTCTCAAGGGAATTGCGAAGGCTTAAGCTGTAGCCCTATAGATAAAAAAAATCCTGTTTTTTGAACTGTTAAATTTACATATTTGAAATTTGGTAAGCATGTTTATTTTGATGAGAATCTACTAAGAACTGATTTTACGAAAATTGACTTCAACGGGGATCGAGGGGTTACTGGGGTGTTAGAGTATAAAAAATTTCCCATTTTCAAACTACTAGATCTACAGTTCTAATAAAATTTGGTATGCACTTTTTTATTAATTATTTTTTATTGAAATCCGTTGAAAACGGATATTTGGGGAATCGACTCTCAAAGCAGTTACGGTGCTTATGGATAAAAAATTTCCATTTTTTAATTATTAGATTTAGACTTGAAATATTGCATGCAGGTTTATTTTGGTGAGTAGAAATTCAATAAAAATGTGTTGAAATCCACTATAGGGGAGAGGGTTACGGAAGCGTAAAATATAATTCTATTTTAATTTTAGAAATTCAATACTTGTTCTCTTTAAATCAAGAGGTGAGAGATATAAGAATGTTTGTCAACACATTCGAACAGGTAAACAGTATATATTCGGACAACATCATGAAATACCCAGTAAAGTGGGTGGGTAACGACTAGTTAGATATATAATTCAACTTCTTGAAAGCAAAACCTGTACTATTTTGAAAAACTTTCCACACAACAATTTCTTAAAATTCCAGCTCATTACTGGTAAAAGCAGGCACAAGCAGTGTTATTTTCTTATTTTATTTGACATTTTGCCGTTTCCAAAAGCTATAATTTAAATCTTGCCACTTCAAATGATGCGTAAGTATTAATTCATAAATAGAAACAAATCTGCTGTAATTTGTCTAGGCTTTCAGATGCATCATAAAAAAAGAGGTTTTATATATAACATAATAAATAAATCTTATAAATTTCGTAGTAGGGCAGATGGAGGATTTCAAGAATGATCTCGGATATCATCTTTTAAGTCCCGAAATTTCTTTCTTCAACATTCACCTGTCTCTCCTTTCAAGTTTCCCGTTTCTTTTCTCTTTCTCCCGGAAGCTGTAATTTTGACTTTTCCCCCTGACGTAATGTAGTATCGTATCCAGAAAACTGCCATGAACCAAGACATTGTATTAAAACAAAAGGAAATCTCAGAAAAATAAAACAGCGCGGCAGAAATGGGACCGAGGCAGGACCGGAATTTCAAAAATATCACCCGAAACAATCAAAGGAGACGTCAAATCCGGAGAAAAATCATTCGTTTTTGAAGCCACTCCATGCGAAGATCTAAATTCTAAACCTCAAATCTATCCAGAAGTTCTATTATTCAGAGAATGTCGGACATAGGAAACTCCGATAATAAAAATTCTGGGAAAAAGCTACTTTGTGTTTAGGTACGTATACAGATATCTATAAAAGAACAACTCCTACGATGTGAAAGTCGGGAGGATGAGGCAGAGATGATGTTGTTTTTTCGAAACGGAAGGTCACGTATATTGTTTTTCAGATTTATTTTTTCCTTGGGGGAGAGTAAATATGTCCCCAAAAAGCTTTTATTTATTTATGTATTTTTTCTGCGGGGAGTTTCTTCTGGCTCCGTGTTGAAAGAAATGATTATCAAAGTCCAGATTTATTCTTTTTTTAGTGTTCTTTTCTTTTTTCTTTAAAAAAATAAGAAAGAAGAAAGTAAGGTTAGAGATACATTATTCAGTAGTTTCAAAATATTGGTTTCTTACATGCTGCGATGGAATATCTGGGACGCATTCGATATAAATACCTGAAGATAAACATGATTTGCTCGCCGGGTGATGTTCTTTTTGCTTTGGAGTATCCGCATTATATTTCCTAGTGTCGCTTTTTAAAGTCATTCTTATTCGGATAACGTTTCTCTATCTTTCAAGGCCGTCAATGAGTATTTAAACAAGATAATATTATATTTTGGATGTTTTTAACATTCTCTCTTGTTTAAAAGGGTTCACCCATGTGACGGCCTGTTTTTTAAGCATTTTTAGAGAATTTTTTTTTGACGACCAGTAAAAAGATAGAATTTTAAGTTTTTTTTATCATTTATTTATATGTGTTTTAAGAGAATGTATATAAATGTTTAGCCAAAAATATCCAACAGAATGTGAGTTATAGCGCTCTGAACACACCCGCCTCGAAGAAATGGACGCTCACTTCCTCCATGATTCCGGCTGATTAGCTTATCTGAAATTTAAAAAATTAACGGTGTTTCAATCTATATGCTTAAATTCACAGAATGGATTACACTCAATTGAAAATATCAAAAGTTGGATTTTTAGTAGACCTTTGAAGAAAAAGTTTCGAATTTCATGGGGGGGGTTACGTTTTTAATTATAAAATATAGAAATATTTTGAATTTTAGAATGATCGTAGTCCATCTGGTGCCTATATATGTGTGCTGTATCTATCCTATAAATTTGAAGTCATTCGGTCAAACCGTTCTTGAGATATGATGGAGGAAAGTTTGAAAAACACAGTTTTGAGAAAAACGCGCTTAAAGTTTCAAGTCCGATTAAAACAATGAAAATCTTAACTTACCGTTAATCGGCGATGCCTGGTGGCAATGACTAAAACAAGTTCAACGAAATATTCAATAGCTATAGATATTTCCTTTTAAACCTCTACAAGCTTGTCTATACTTGTATGAACGTATATTTGCATAGAAAGGTCAATGGTTTCAAGCCGACTTGTACCCAATAGTCGCTCCGACTCAGCCTCCGAACAGCTGCTTTTCTAACACTTGCTCCTTTATAACGACTTCGAATTTTAAAAAAATCCCTTGACCACCATATTCTAGACATGTTAAGGAAGCAATATATGAAAAAAATTGATTTTTTTAATCCATCACATGGGTGAACCCCCTTAAGATTTAAAAATATCAGAATCTGTATGATACCTTTAATAATTCTTCTAAAATATAAAAAGTAAATTTGCTACTTATTTACTAAAAAGATTTCCATTTAAATATTGATACTATTAATAAATTTCTACGTCAAGTGGAGTGTGAGTGTTCATTAAAGTCAAGCTATAAAGCGCCACAAGAGCTATTGGCTACGAATCTCAAAATCCACGATTGTCAAAAGACGGATGACACTTGGGGTGTGTCATCCCTCTCTCCTAAATTCTACACCACGTCAACATGAGACCGTTGAGCATCGACGGATTTAACAAGCATCAGCCTCTCTACATGGCAGGTTTTCTGTGACACTGGGTCTCAAAGTCATAACATAACCATCACGTATCCAAGATCATGATGACTACAATACAGCGTCCCTATTTTGAGTCGAATGAGTATTAATAATGAATCATAAAACTTATTTTTGGAAAACTTCGGCACAGCATTGAGATTTCTTTTATTTGTCCCTTTAATTATTCTTAAAATGCTCCCTTCTTTTTCAATGGCTCGACAGCCCTGGGTAGGCCCTGGCCTTCTCCAGAACTTTTCTCCACGAATCTCTATTTTTGGCAACTGTTTTTAAGTTTTTGACTTTAAAATATTTAGGCCAATTTCGACAAAGTAAATCCATTTTAACGAAGGTCTTACCCTAGGTCTATTTCCCAAGGACTTTGACAGAAAGATTTTCTTGCAGCAACGATATTCATTCATTCTAGCCAGATGACCAGCCCTTTAAGTCTCTGTAATTTGACAAATTTTACAATATCAGGTTGTTTGTAAATTTTGTAGAGTTCTAAGTTAGATCCTCTTCTCCGTGATCCATTCACTTGGATCCAACCAAGAATACAGTGTAAGGTCTTTCTCTCGAAAATTCCCAAAATTTTCTCATCCCTTAAAGTCAATGGTGCATAAGTCAGGACATATATAGACAGACCGAAAAATTCTTCCTGTGATTTCGTTTTAAGAGAGGTTTTTGGCCTCACGCTCAACCCCTAACCTGGAGGACCAGGCCTCCAAATTTATAAGCCCTGGAAGCTGAGGTGTCCATTTTAGTCGCCTATCACGACATGCATGAGCTACATTGGGACTATTCTTTCACACCCAGTCACCACGCGAGTGTAAGCTTCTTCCATTGATCAGAATAAAAAGTCAAAAAGTTCATAATATATTTGTTGTGCTTTATTTCTCAATTTTTTCACTTGTAAAAAAGGTCGTTTTAAAATTTTAAACTGGTAGGATTGTTAATCTTAACCTCGTAAAACTCCTGCGGACTAACAAATTATTTTCTTATTAGACGACGAGTCCTGATGCAACTTAATTCATTCCTTTCTCTTTCCTAAAGACTGATTAAAGCTTGATAAGAAACAGTTTCTAACTTCTTCTATTAATTGAGTTAGTTATAGGGCTAGTACTATAACTAGAAAATTATCGAGAAAATAATATAGGAGAAAAAATCAGATTGCCGAAAAGTCTTTTTATATATTGAATGGGGGGGGGGGAATACCTGATTTAATAGCCTTTCTGTACATACCTAAGACAAAAATTTAAGGTTTCTGCGTAGCATTCTATAATTTATATAAAATTTGTCATGCCTTTGAAAAAAATGTAATACACATTTTTTTATTACTTGGAGGTTTTTTTATTATGAGAAATCTTTTTTTTTTAAATAAAATTCACATCAGTAAGCTCCTTACTGTATAAATATGCAGACCTTGAACTCATGAAACATTAGAAAAATTAAAGTGATTATGGAGTTATACTAATAATAAAATTATACGAAAATTAAATGGTACCCAAAATATACATCGATTTCATAATTATATATGGACTTCTGAAAAAGATTATTTTTGCTTGTTGAACATAATTCTATAATCATTAAAATAATAAGCATAAATACATTCATTAACCCATTAGCTTCCACAATCCTCATGTGGCCGCGGTAGCCTGATGGTTAAGATAAAAGCCGCGTGAGTTCGAGCCTAGTGCTGCTGAAGACCCACCATGTCGGGAAGCGATGCACGTTTAATATGTCAAAGCTCAAACGTCCTCCCGTGGGTGTGGTGTGGAAGTTAGGAGAGGAGGGTGCCAGCTCAGGTGTCGTCCTCGTCACTTGACCAAGGCTCAAAATTACGAAGTCTGTCTTCAAAAGTCCTCGAGTAGCTGAATAGTGTGACTTTCATATTCACCCACTCATTCCACAATCCTCATTTGGGGTTTTGGTATTTTATACGTACACCACTCGTTATTTTTTATATAACAAAATATAAAATTTCTCAAAAATGTCAAACATTCATATTTTCAGGGGGGGGGGATATAATTTGTATATAAGTTATACTGATACACATTTTTTGTGCATTAAAATAACTTATCCGGCCAAAAATTTCAAAAAATAAATAAATAAATAGCAGCTTATGGGTTAATACCTCGATTAAAAGATGGCCGTTTTTAGCATCTTTATTTTATTTACCAGTTACCTAGATATATCAATAATTACAGCTATTATTAAGTCACATTTTAAAGTAACCTACATAAGAACACGTTTTACCAATTATTATGAAAATTCTGCTAGAGACAGAAAAAAAAATCGATATCATGTTTGCGTTTTAAGTATTTGATTTGCTAGAAGTTTTCATAAATCTTGCAAATTCAAGATTCACCTCTCTTGGTTAATTAAACTCAATCAATGTCTAATTATAACACTAAATTACTCTTCTGCTCAAAGAATCTGTATTATACCACACTGTAAATCAGAATTCGCGTACTTCCGAATCTCATGCGACATTATAAATTATCGTACTCGACATTTATCTCGGTTTCAGCCTTTGCGCTTCCGACACCGATAATAACCAAACTTCTTCTGGCATCGTTCATAACTTGTACGCATCATCGTAAACCCAGTTAATTAGTGCATAGTTGGGATCTCCCTCGGGAAGGGAAAAACAATATCATTCCCCATTACCGCGACTCATTAAAATTCAGAATCCCCGCCACTTTCCATAATCGTGTGCACACTCCCTCGGAATAAACAATTTATGCGGCAGAGGCCAGGCTATAAAATAGCGCGGCCCCGAACATTATTCAATCGTCTGCCGTCCGTGGAACGCGGCTCGGATAGAAGCGGAATGTGTTATTTTGCGCCCCGGCCTAATGAGAAATCGTTTGCTCCAATGAATCGACTCTTACCTTCCTTAATAACTTGCTTTGCATTATCGTTCGAATGGAATGTTTGACATTCCCTCTCGCGTGCGGTGTTCGATAGATATATCTGTTGCTTCAGCCTTCCATCCCACCCGCCGGTTCATCTCCCCACCCCCGACCCACCATAAACTTTCCAGCGGCTCACTTCGACTGTAACGGATGAGAGGTGGAGGCTCCCAACTTTTGGCGATCTTCCGCTCTCTCCCTCTGAGATATGAAACATGGAATAATATGCATTTAGAATTTATTGGCTTTTCTTTAAGAAACGGTATCGTTCGTGAAGCATAGTTGAAATTATGGTCTAAAACCATGGATGAGGCTTCCATTGCGCTTGCGTCAATTAAACTGATATGCTAAAGAACAAATGAAGCAGATAAATTATCACCGAGGCAACTAATATTCAAATATAACTTACATTAAAAATCTTTTTATCAAGATCAAATGAAAAAGATTTTTAAATAGCTCCAAATGGAACATTGGAGTTAGTGTAAAAAAAAAAAACAATAATACCTTATTTATTCGGATTGAAGCCGCCCCCAAGGTCTTGACAAAATTTTGTGAAATGTTTTATTCATACCCAATTTTACATAATTAAATTGACAAAAAAATTTATTTAAATTTAAATTTATTAAAATTTAAATTTTACGGCCTGTCGTCCACGAGTTCGTAACTAAAACTACTAGATTAGTGGTCTTCAAATTTTATCGATTCACTGAACTCTTGAAGCTTTAAGGTGATTCTGCGGAACCCCTCCCAGCCTAGAAGAATATATCTTTAAACAATTTGAAGTAGATCTGCATGTTATACAACATATAATTATAATAAGTTAAAAAAAAGTATTACTAAATAAAGATATTATGTATAAGTAAAATTTTCAGCTTTAATGACTGAGATGAGCTTTAGATACTTGTGGTTATACAAATTACATTGAGAACGTGAATCCCCATTTTGCATAGATATTTATAAATTTCTTTTCGATTTTCTGTTGTGACTCATGGAACCCCTGGATATGCCTTGAGAACCCCAGGGTTCCGTGCAACACAGTTTGAAGACCACTGCACTAGACTACCGCGGCCACCCAGTACTATAGAGATCTGAAGGAATTAGCAGAGTGTCTTTCGGTGGAAAGAATCGTTTTCTTCGTGGTTTTCGTTGTTGCGTTGCTTGGTTATCGTTTCTTCAAGTCCATCCTTGATTATGGTGATGGTTTTTATCTGATCTATGCTCTCGTGTATTCCAGACGGTGGCACAGTGTGACATCTGTGGCTACAACTTGGGGTCGTAGAGAGAAGGCAGGAGTGGAGTTCATGTCATAAATAAGGTTTGTATTCATTTCCATAATCAGTGATCGTAGTAGACAGACTGGTTGAAGAGAAATGGGCCTGCTCTTCAGATTTTCCAAAATAACCCACATTTCCACTTTTACACCCTCTACGGTGACTAGTGCCACCTACTGCATTTTATTAGATATACACTATTTATCTCTGAGGTAGTGAGGTGGTCATGATCTCTATCTATACTAATAGTAGCAGATAATAACAGGCAGTGATGATAATAATCGAGAAGACTTTGAAGAAAGTGTCACAAAGAGTACATATCTCGAAAAACTAAAATCTCAACTTTGATCGATAATCAGTTAATGTACTTGTATTAGTTCGCAAAAAAAATTATCAGGATTGAACTGACGAAAATAAAAAGGATTTATGTAACAATTGAATTTATCCAAAAGACCACATCTCTGAAAGATCAGGTGGCCTCTTATTCTGTTCAATTAGGCATCAACACGTTTGAATTAAATTATCAAAACTTGCGGAATTTTAAATGATTATAAATGCTTCAATTTCTTATTTATTTATTGTCTAATATTTTTTTTATTTTGTTTAAGATAAAATCCGAATAATGAGCAGAATACTTCAAAATTTTGCTAGGTTCAAAATATTACATCTGATTACTTAGATGTATCATTGTATATTAAGAGTTATAAAATTCCTTTGTATTATTTATGATAAAAGAGATGCTTTTGATTTTATTATTCTTTAAGTGCCATATTGGATTTCTAATATATCAGTTTCTATATATAGAAATAATATTTTCTAAATATATTAATCGTATTAATATATTAGCGATAAATCTAATATCTTCTTAAATTTTGATAACTTTATTAGTCATTGTATTGCACATGGATATCATATTAATTTTCTTTACAAATACAATTCTAATAGTTTTCAGTTAAATGACAAAATGTAATAATATTTGTGCTAAGTTTAATTTTTTTTCATTAAATTAGTGATACAGTTACACACAAGATGGCCTACTTGTTTAATAAAATTAAATATACTTCATTTCATATTAATGTAACTTTTTATGTGCTTGGGGGTCCTTTTAATTCCAATAAACTTTATGTAATGTTATAACAATATTTAAGATTTTTTTAGACTTACTTTATTTATTTTATTTTACTAATTTTATTTTTATGCGGTACTACTATTACTTCCTTTTGTATTGGACAACTATATGTTGTATTCACGTGGTAAGTTTTATTATCTTGCAGTTTTTATTGCAAAGATTTTTAACTCTATACTAGTATGTACTCTATTAAAATTTGTAGTTAAATATTACTAATTAGTATTAGTGTATTTTATTTGGTAATAATTACATATTTACAATATTTCTTCCCTACTCCAGTAGTATTGGCAAATTACAGGTGAGGGTTGACTAGTCACAAAACTTTGTGTAAGCCTTCATTCTTGGTTCTTAAGGCCAAGAGTTTGCTATTGTTCTGCTACGGCTGATATTTCTTACTGTTTTGACTAGTTATACTTAGTTTTATAATTATTTGTATGAATATATATACACTCACTATCTTTATTCCAATTAATTCATAGAAAAAAATTCATGAACCATTCAAAGACATTTCTGCATCTCTCAAGAACTAGAAAACAGAAATAAAAAAATGTCAAATCTAAAGCTGAAGCTCACTCACAAAAGAAAGTTTGTTCTTTTATCAGCAGTAAAAGATATAATCAAAAAAAGATATATCGTGGAAAACATAAAAGTGTAAAAATAAAAGACAAACAAAATAGATATATTACTTCTTAATATAATAAACCTCCTACTATCTGCCACAAATCAGAACAAATGAACATTTTAACGGCGAATGAATCTCCGTTTGGCGAAAGCTGCCGAAATCACAACGCCAAAGCGACATTAAATGGCGTCATAACATACCTCTTATGGAAAAGGGGGGAGCAGCGCGGTGAAGCGCGAGATGATAGATACTCATCACACGGTTATGGGGCCCGATTACAGACACGTGAGATGGAAGGGGGGTAGGCAGCGTTGATAAAAAGAAGAGATTATGTTACGCTTCGTAACCTTTCACTTATGCTGACACTTTTGGAGATGGTCTTTGTGTTCAGACACTAGTTGCTACAGCGTAGCAGTATTTAATATGGTACTTCTTTTTATTTCTAGACGGTATTATTTTTTTTTATTTTCTTTCTTTTTCAGTTATGCGGGAGGGAAAATGGATCTTTTTATCAACAGTGTAAAGTACTTTTCTTTTGTTTGATGAAAGGGAAAAATTAAAACGTTTTTGTATAAAAAAAATGGTAAAATTTTATAATTTGTTGTAAACATTTAGAATAACAGGGAACACAAACTTTATTAATTATATGAATGTAAAATTAATATTAGTTACTGCAATAAGCACATGGGTGGCATTCTGAAACTTGAATACAGCCGGTACTTTCTTTTGAATTTACAACGTTTTCTAGAGCTTTGCGAGGACTTACTGGTCACAAATATCGTAGTTTTGAGCCATGGTTAAATGACAAAATACTTGTGCTGTTATCCCCCACTCCCTCTCTCTCCTAACTTCCACATCACACATATGAAGAATTTCAGAATTATTTTACTTTAATGTGGAGTTGTCCTCATTCTTCCGAGAAACGATTTTTTTCATGAAATTTGGACTCGAACATGTAAGAATATGAACAAAGGTGTTTTGAATTAAAATGCTAAAAAGTTAACGTATTTTCAAAAATTTCACCATTTAGAAGCAAAGAATTTACAATATTTAATTTTATATGACTCTGGTAAGAATCCTCGCTGAAGATTGAGTTGATTTTTGCTGTAAAAATTATTACTATTTGAAATAACAATATTACATGTTTTATAAAAATTGCCTGTTCATGTATTAACTTTAAATTCCAAAAATCTGAAAGAAATACAAATTCTTAAAATTTCTTGGCCGAAAAGAGAGAAGTCTAGAAAAACAGTTTTAATGGAATTTTACAAAATTGAAAGTGTAAACTATTGAGTTATGAGACTTATAAAAATTTATTTCTTACAAAAAATCAATTTAAGTGAAAATCGTTAAGGTTATACACTACAAAGTATTTTGGGATCGAAAATACATTATGATATCCTCACGATTTAAATGGGGGAAAATAAAATATTTCTATTACGTGCTGTTGCATTTACATTCAATGTATCGGATATTTAACAAACTTATCACACTATTTTAATTTGATCTTTTTTTATTTATGTCAACAAGAGGGCTGCGACAGACCTCGAAATTTTGAACCGCGATCAAGCGACGAAAACGATACTTTAGCTGGCATCCCCCTCTCCAAGCTCCTACACCCCACGACGGCTTTAACGTACATCCTCTCCCTCTACATGGCGAATTTTCAGTCGCATTAGGTCCGGTACTAGACAACGCCAGCCTCGAGCTCGTTGCCTTGACCAACTGACCACCGTGTCCACAATAAACTTATCACAAAAGCATATATCATTACTAACTTTTTTAGAACCTCTTTTTCCTAAGATTGAAAGAAAGTGTGTTAATTATTGTAAGACATCGTTTCACAAACTGTGGGGCGCGTCCCCCTAGGGGGGCGTGATAACTCTACGAGGAGGGCGCGAGCATATTGAAAAATCGAAAACAAAAGATTACTTTTTAAAAAATATTAATTTACTGAGAGTGAACAAACCAAACACATTCTGATATAATAAAAAATAAATACACATCTGCACTGATATAATATTCTTATAAACGTATCAATACACAATGTATTGATGAAAGGGGATTTTATATACTTAAATTTTTTTTTTAATTATTTTCTTTTTCTGCTTCTTGTTGCTTAAGGTAGAAGGCTAAGTTCCACCTTAAAATATTATCAGATTTACAAAAATATGAATGTATATCTCCTTATATGTATTTTAGCTTACAGAATAAAGGATTACCTTAGAACTTTTAAAACAAGAAATATAATTCAGTGAGATAAATATGCTACATATAAGTACACTTGAGTGTACATACAAGTACATTCAATGAACAAAATGAATTTCAAAAGGGGGGAATATGTGATAATTACGAGAAAAAAATATTCATAATATACAGGTAATATTTTCTAATGATTTGTTTCATTTAAATGAAAAACACAGCTCTCGATAAATAAGCCTTAATATTACTTTTATTTTGTAAAGCCTTCAAACGGGACAATAACTTATGTTAATAAAACTTCATATTTTATTCATAGCATTTATATTTTTTTATTAATATTAACATCGCAAATAAAAAACAGTTTCATCTATTTTTTTTAAGTGGTTCTTAATAATAATAAAAAATAGAAATTTTGAGATCCCGATCCAGCATACCGGAAGGATAGTTACTTGTAATAAATTTTATAAATAAAAAATTTTCCAACTGCACAAATTACAAATAAATATTGCATTTTTTTTAAAAAATTACCAAGCCTTAATAATTCTGTGACACAATTTTTTTTCTTGCATAATGAAACGAACAGTATTTTATTAATTTGCTAAATGCAGTGACATTTTTGTTAATTTCTAAAGATAAAAAAAAAATTTAAACAATGTTAATATTCAAATAACTTAATTTAAGCGCGCGATGCAATTAAATGACACATTTTTTTCCTTAAAAAAAACTATTTAAAAACAAAAACATTTCCTTCTTATTAACTTAAAAGTATTTCCTCATTAATTTAAATCATTATGCGAGAAATTTCAAAGCAACCTTGGAAGAACAACCTGCAGAATGAAAAATAAGGCTGCAGCAGCCGGACTTTACGGCCGGAATCTATTTGCATGATTAGCGGATCATCAGCGCTACATGCTGCCGCTAATTACTCTAATGCCCAGCGTCATTTAACTGCTGTAGACCCTTGTGACATCTACTTAACACAAATCTGAAGCGTGTTTATCATTAGGAGAATATCAATAGAATTTGGAAGTCTCGGACAATTTTAGATGTTACTTGGTCTTCGTTACATCAGATAACTCGATTACCATTTTGAGTACACTTACTCTTTTCATGTATTCACAGATATGTTAAGGAATTCCATTGCTCGCATATAATTATGCACAGTAATAAATAGAGTTAATCTCCACATCCCTTTATTGATTCAGATATCCTTTATTTTGGTAATATACTTTTTGATATAAGAGACTTATACTTAAAAAATATTTATATGTTTTTTATAAAATTTGCTCTTCACTGATTTTGCTCCCTTTAAAGATGAAATTTGGTTACGTGGCCACCAGAGTGGACAGTGGCTACAGTGGGCACGTGAAGGAAGCTTGGTGGTCAGAGCGGACATTCTTGCACCAATTATGTTGTTTCCCTGATTAGTCACATGTCATTTATTGTGTAATTTCGACCCATTATTATATTGTTACTTACTATTAAATTTTAAATATATCTAAAATTTTTATTTTTATTACATTTCAATATATTTAAACTGCACTCGTACTATAATATCTTAACAATTTAATATAAATAATTAAATTTTATTGGCAAAAATGTACTTATTCTTGTAATTCAATAATAGAGTGCAAAAACAGAAATTTTGAGTAAAAAAAAAACGTTATCCCTCGTGAAAAAGATTTGACACTTAAAATACTGTTTTAAATTATGTTTGTGATTTTTAAAAGCATTTATTTACTTATTTATCTGCATCATTGGCGCATACAAAGGGGGTGTCCTAAAGGTCTGGACACCCCCAAAGCCGTTGAGTTTTTTCGATTGATGATAATCCTATATATATATAACCTATATATATATATATATATAATCCTATATATATTTAATTAAGTACCTGTAATTAACAATTTATTTAATTAATTAATGATAATTATTAATTCAATAATTTATTTTGTACTGTTTTTTGCTAACAAAATCGACAAAATCAAAAGAATCAATTGGTGTTGTCTTGAGGCATGATACGGGTCGGGGACTTTCGACCATGCAACTCCACCCTTAAAAATTTTTCGTGTGTGCTACTGATCTGTACCTTTTATATGTTCTAAGATGGGGGGGGGGAATGTGTCCACTCTAACCACGATGAGTTTCGCAGTGACACTCGAATGTACGCCCACGATGTCCGCTCTGACCACGTCCGCTTTACTAACACCACTGAATTACCTTATTTTTAAATTTAAACTTGTGTCTTGCTATAGAGTCGTCACAAGAGAAATTTATAATTCTTAAAAGGTAGTAAATTTGCGAGGGGGTAAAGCAGCCAAAGGCTCCATGTATTGAAAAGTAATAGGTTTATTAATGGGCAAGAGCAAACAGATGACTATAAGAAGATATATCAACGTACATATATATACAATAAATATTATAAAAAAGTTATTTACAATTGTGCAAATCGCACTCTTTATAAACAAGTTTTACAACGTTTCAGAAATGGCTCTCTAAAAAGTTCCATTATCAGGAACTCAGATTAACCAGTTAACTGTGGCGCCCCCTTTTGATAGCGCGCAACTATGAGTGCCAAGGTATCTGCGATTGACGAATATAGTCATCAATCGCAGAGTAAGTGTCGCTGTTAAAATATTGCATTAAAGAGATGGGTTTATTTTATAAAATGTCCCTAGGTTTCTCCCCTAGGGTGGTTCCAACTGTTGGTCACTTGGTCTAAAAGTAATAAAGTAGTTTAGCTATAAAGTAATTTAGCTCGGAGGCTGACGGTCCTTCCGACCTTTCGTTTTTATGGATACCTATGGATTTTAGCGACCGTCAAAACTCCCGGAGACCTGACACACACTAATTTACTTCCTTCTTTCTTAGCAAAATATTTTCTTCCTGTTTTGACACTTCATAAACTCTGGAGTAGATGTTGTAAGGTGATCACAATCCTCTTATCAGAAAGCATCATCGCCTTTCCCACCGCTATAAAATAAATGTTCTTTAGACGGCATGGCATTGGGCCATTACTCCAATGTCAGCACATGGTTCTAAAATTAAACATTTGGCATTTACATCACTGGATAGCTGGGTAACTTCGGGCTAGCAGCTATCTATAGACTCAACGCCTGGTCGGCGTCACGCATTTGTCCAGTGGCGGACCACATCTGACGGAACCTTATTATAAATCAACTTTTCGACTTTTACCTTAGCCTCTTTTAGGTTAACATCTGAAAAAATATTATCATCGCACGTAAATAAATTCGTTATGCGACCTTATACGCTGTTTCAGCCGGTGCATAGGTTCATATTAAATTGTTCGTAGTTTTTTATGTATTTTTTTTACTCCGGTCTAGTCTTAAGATATTCTAAGCACCTTGAAATTTGGGAATATGTTCTGTTTTTCTCAAAAAACTACAACTTAAATGGCTAATTTTCACTACTTTTTACACATGGCGAATATACTCGTCACGACACAAAACCCTACAGCTTCATGACGAGTATACTCGTCAATCCCAGTTAACTGATTAAGTCTCTCTCTCAACACAGTCAACATACACGACGAAACTCTCTTCTGAAATTCCTTCTCTTCTTATTCAAAAACTTCTTGCCTTTTTATTTCGTGTATCACATAGAGTGGAATTCATCCACAAAGTTGACCATATGCTTATTCTTATCTTCTTTTCCAAGAATAATCACAGACGTAAGCTCCGTAACCAATAATGTTCTCAACCCTTACCTCAGTTCTAAGCTTGAATTATGATTTCATTTAAGATCCGTGGAATTGAATAAAGGAAGTTCCTTTAACTAAGGATGGAACTAAGTTCGTGTAGAGAAATGTAAGTCACTTATTCAAATAACAATAATAAAAATGTTACTCCCGCTATATTTACAGCGTCTGCAATTTGGAAATGGAATATCGATTGCCCAATAGTTAAAATAATTTTTGTGGTCGTCGATTTCCAAATCGAGATGAGGTTTATTGTTCGATTTCGAAATGGAAAATAAGAATATCTTGCTAAAGTTCATAAGATTTTGAGTTGATAATCTTGAATCGATTATCACCAATAGAAACTGAAGTTCATATTACTTTTTTAAAAAAACGAAGTGAAAATCTATGGTACTGATTGGTGTGCATGTGTGCGTAAATATATAGACAGATTGCCAATGCTTTTGGATAGACTGGTATAATTTTTTTCAAGTCTTTCCACAGTTTTTAAGTACAATCATACTCGACTTTTTAACCACTCCTTCAACTTAGCTAACAAATTGCATATTTTAACATCAAATTTTAACTCAAAAATTCAATTTTATGTATTTTTCGAATACATGATAGTCCAAAGTCTGTACTAAGTCATTAATTTAAGACCACTAAGAACCTGCCTTAAGTTATTAAATTATTCATAAAATGAAAGTAATATAAAAAAATCATCGGAAATTTGAAACGCACATACGTATAACTGGCAACTTACATAACTTGGATAATTTTAAGCCATGGTTGAGTAAGTGAGGTAAATTTTTTTTACGACACACTATAAGGCAACACAAAGGCTATTGGCAACGAACTTCATACTTCTCAACTATGATCAAGTTACAAGGATGACGTTTGAGTTGGTACTCCCTCCGAGGCTAAAGAGAGAACTTTGAACCTCGACAGGGACGACTTAAGGCAAGGGCCAACTGAGCCCGGGCCCAAGGGCTCAGCCTAAGTGGGGACCTCATCTCGTTCTAGACGCAGCATTAAGATCTAGATTCGAATAATTTTGAAGATCAAAATGTGTGAGCTATTTCCGGTTGTATTCTCCGAAAAACTGGGAATTTCGGACTATGTGTCAAATGACAACAATGTATTATTATGTGATGATCATCATCCAAGTATGAGCTAAGGTTTACCACCATACACCATCATTACTCATTAAATCAAAGAGCTGCAATCGGTGTAGTCGATTTGTACGAGTTTAAGTCATGCACATTTGTTTGTTTCGAGTAACGGTTTGTACGAGTATTTGACAACGTATGCAATGTACTATCTATTTTTAAAGGTCATAGGTAGGGCCTACATTTGTGTAGGGGTCCAGGGCCTCAAGAAGTCTTAAGACGTCCCTGAACCTCTACAGTTTTAACAAGCATCAGCCTCTGATCACGGAGGGTCTTCTTAATCATAGTCAAATAAGAGTGGTTAATTACTCAGTTCATTAAAACTAAACTGAAACCTAGAGGCTGCCACAAATTGAGAATCCTTTTTGCTGAATATGATATTGTAATTTTTAATGAGGAATTCCAAATGATCTATAGCCGTTGGACTTCCTATAACTTGATACAAATCACCTCGTAGGAAGAGATCGAGTCTTCATTAAATCTAAATTCTACATCTGGCATTTGGTTCAATCGAATCTAGTCTTAATTTAGAGTATCATTCAAATTTTGCTTTCTAACAGCTTGAAATAGAACAGCAGACTAATTCCTTTTTGGAATACTTTAAGACCGGAAGTCAAAATATAGGTTTAAAGTTGAGAGGAAAATATATAGTTACTTTACAGAAACATCGCTATTAATGATTTTAGCTCAACCACCATCTTAGACGAAGGGATAATTCTTTGGTAACCATCTCATAAAAGTTATTTCCGTACGTTTTTGCCTTTGCCCGCTGCATATTTTCATTTTAGCATAAACATAGACAAACATTAAGTCATTTGTATCATTCCTTTGGATATTTTTTTTTCTACTCATTTCACTTCTATATTGCATTTACACTCATGTCCATAAATAATGGTAATTCAGAATCACACAGAAATTGAACTCTAAAATAAAAATTTCACCTGTAGAATTATCACACACGCCTTGAAGAAGAATATGCAAATTACAGGAAACCACCAGATGGCACGGAAGGTACGTCACAATGACGAGAGTGTAAGAGAAGGGTATGTAAGGAATGGTGGCCAAGAATAAAATTGTTCACAAGCGCTTTAAAAGCCTTTAAGTGCAATAATCGCAAAGTTATGGCACAAAGGAAGCATTTGGATGATTTTTTACGTTGTAGAATTATCGGACGACTGGAATGTGGACGTACCCAGCTAGAAGTATCTGAGGATCTTGGAATCACCCAGAGTGTCATCTCCAGGCTTTCGCAACGATTCCAAGATGATGGTAATGTGAGTAGATGTTACAGCACTGGTCACCCCCGAGTCACAACGCCGAATGAGGACCGGTATTTGGCAGTTACTGCCAAAAGAAACAGACGGAGCACAGCATCAAACTTATCTCGTCAGCTCTCTTCAGCTACCGGTACGACAGTTTCAAGGCAGACCATGTACAGACGCTTAGGGCACATTGGTCTATATGCTCGTAGGCCTGTCAGATGTGTTCCCCTTACCGCAACTCACTGTCGCCTGCGATTAACCTGGAGTAGAGAGCATGCATTATGGACACCACAACAGTGGTCTTGTGTGATGTTTTCCGAAGAGTCCAGGTTTAGTTTGCAGTCTGATTCTCACCGGACTTTCATATGGAGAGCGCCAGGTACCCGTTACCACCAAGAGAACACCATTGAACGACACCGTTATGGTGGTGCAGGATGGCTCGTTTGGAGAGGAATTATTCTTGGTTCCAGAACTGACCTGCGTGTTCAGAGTGTAACGATGACAGGCCACATCTATCGGGATGTCATTCTGGAACAACATGTACGTTTGTTTCGGGGCGCCATGAGTGCTGAATTTCTGTTTATGGATGACAACGCCCGTCCTCACCGTGCAAACATTGTAGACGAATGCCTTCAATCGGAGGATATCACCCGTATGGATAGGCCAGCATACTCACCGGACTTGAATCCAATAGAGCATGTGTGGGATATGCTTGGCCGACCAATTGCAGCCCGTCAACCCCTCCTACCTGTCTACCGGAACTCCGGAGGGCATTGCTTGATGAGTGGTGTAATATTCCCCAAGATCAGATTGATAATTTGATACTCAGCATGCGTAGGCGTTGTAAGGCCTGTATTGCATCGTCCGGGAGACATACTCCGTATTAACCATCATACTAACCCTGTTATACTGTTTTTTGTAAATAGGTTCTTTTTTGAAATTTGCTCCAGGGAGTAAAAATCTCAACTTTTATTAATTATGTCAAACATATAGCATCTTTTTTGCTCTTTACCTTTTGTTTAATAAATAGACTTTACAAATAAGTCAAATTTGTTTTGCTTCTGTCTCTTTCTTTGCCTGAACTTCATTATCCTTAATTTATGGACATGAGTGTATATAATTCAATTTAACTGGTCATTCATTACCTTACTTGTGGCCCGATCCCGTGCTGATCATTTGAGAAGATTTCATTTGGTAATTTTAATAGTAACAAAGAATATGGCAGTCAGAGAGAGTTCTATCACTTATACTCAAATGGCTCACCTTCTCCTGCTAGAACCACCATTTTCGAACAAATGCAGGCCACCGGGAGGAGTAGAAGAATACATGGATGTCATATTAAAAGGAAAACCTTTCGAGTGGATGGGGATGAAAACAAGCGGATGAACAGAATGAACCAGGAAAAAAAGCGACACCCCCTCCATTCCCCGTTTTAGGAAATTAATTTCCTAAAGTGTTGAGCTCATCGAAATTCATAGCTTTTCCCCCTCCTGCTTCCGATCTGATTGACCTTCAATGACCTCGAAACAACAATAGCAGAGGGTGGCACGCCAGTCACGTGCCATTTTCCCCGCATATGTTGGGGAATATACTGGACACCATCCAGGATCTTTTACCACAAGACTATCGTTTGGGGTACCTGGCCGCTGAGTTAAGCAAACATTAAAGCTTTATTTGTCAAGTTTTAAAGCTTGATTTTCACTTGATAGTGGAGATATCTTATTTTTAGACAATGTAGTGACATCAAAAATTTACAATTGCTTAAGCATTTATCAAAAACTAAACAAAAACAACATTTAAAAAAATTTTTAAAAGAAAATCAATAATTATGAAAGATGAATACAGTAATATTCTAAAGTTGAGCAACAAGCTTGACCAAGGAATAAACTGTAAATACGTAAATGTAATTTCATATAGTAAAGTGCAAATTGAGAAACAAAGCACATCTTTGAAGGCGCTGCGAATATTTAGAACTAATATGTTTAAGCTGCAATTGTTCTTTCAGCAAAGGTAAATAAAGATACAGTGTGTCCAGTACGTTTTCTGTTTCTATAATAATGCTTCAATCTGTGGTGGTGTAAGGTTGCCGTTTAGATAAAAAGCACGAGAAAAGTAAACCTCGCAGTCACAGTTAAGGTTTGTAAGAAGTGTACAAAATATCCAGCATTCTTTGTATAAACAGTGGCGCACACAAGAATTTTTCAGGGAGGGGGAGGGTCAGGGTCGGAAGTCCGCCATTCACGTATCATGCTCCAACACGCCGCCCAACATATTCTTTTGATTTTGTCGATTTTCGGGAACAAAAACAGTCAAAAATTAATTATTGACAAAAATATATTATTAAATATTTAGCATTAATTAATAAAATTAATTATTAATAACGTACTTAATTAAACTACACGTACTATATACATAAGATTATAACCAATCGAAAAAAACAATTGAGGGCTTTGGGGGGGGGGTCCAGGACCCGAGGACCTCCCTTTGTGTGCGCCACTGGTGTAGAATAATTGGATTGTTAACGTCACATTTTGAAGCAACATTAGGACTATTAACGATGGATCTTGTAGTTTTGAGAACACCTGAGCTGGTATTCTTCTGTCAAACTTCCACATCAATTGATCAATTTGATTTTTATTCTCAACCCGAGTAAAATAAAATATATACATCCAGCTTTACAGCATCATCTAAGTCTACTCATCATCATTATCCATCTGATGCTTCTAGAAGGATTATAATAGGAACGAAGCTATGAAACATTTTTAGTGGAGCAAAAACATTTATACTTTTACCAAAGGAAAGATATCGTCGAACATGAACTGCTTTGCAGCAAATCTAATATCTTGAAAAGGTTATTCAACTAGTTAACTATGGCGCTCCAGTTTGTGAGCGAGCAATTATGTGTATCACAGAAATCGAGTGATGACGAGTAACTCATAAATCGCAGAGGGTGAAAATATTGGAACAAAAAGATTGATTTGTTTTACAAAACTGCCGCTTTTATTACTGATACTTATTTATTTGGTTGATAAACATATATTAGAAACATATTACTCGAAAAATGCAATAAAAATTAAACACATATAAAGGTAATAATTTTTAAAAAATCGGTAAAAATCAACTTTTGGGCTTTTGCCTTTGCCCCTTTTAGAAAACGTATAAAAAGCATTATCATCGCACATAATTAAGGAACTTTAAGCTGTTTCAACTGATGCATACGGGGATGCATGAACTCATCTTAAATTTTTCATATTTTTATGTATTTGTTTTACACTGGCCTATCTTCAAAATATTCTAAACATCTTAAAATTTGAAAATAAGTTTTGTTTTTCTCAAAAATTATGATTTAAATGACAAGATGTCACTACTTTTACGCGTGACGAGTATACTCGTTAATACACAAAATCCTGCAACTTCTTCATAACGAGTATGCTCGTCAATACACAAAATCCTGGAATTTTCCCATAACTAGTATACACAAACCAATCACAGCTAATAGCGTGGAAAGATTGCTCATAAATACAGCTATGAATATAAAAAGAGAAACGAGCCTTACAGTAGTCGCATATGATGTGTAACATCTGACATGTTATCGTGGTAAATACGCAATAGTGATTTTAATCCTGAAAAAATGCATCGGGTATGATTGGAAATAATTTTCTATCGAACAAATATATCTTTAATAAAAATTTTATTTAGTTAACACAAGAAGTAATGCAATTTTTTATCAAAAATATTTATTCTTGTTCAATTTGGGGAAGAGCAGAGACAATAGATTTATGAAAACTAAAATATGACACATATACTTGTGATTTCAAAGTATTTTAAAAATCGTTGAAAAACAGCGTCAATAAAACAGTGTCACTGTTAGTTGTCGAAACATTTCGATTTGTGTTCATGTCGAGCTTGAGTTCATCTTTCAGAAAAGCTATGAGTGGCTCAGCTTCTGGCAAACTGAAGTTAACGTTAAAATCACCATTCAAAATCATGGGAAGTGAGTGAGTTTTTTTTTAAAAAAAGAGCAGAACCTCCTTCGGTATACGGTAAAAGTACAAAATGCAGGAAATCTTTAATTTTTTTTAACTGTTTGATTCGGAGAAATGTATGCGACCACCGAAATGACTGTTTGTCCATTTTCAAATAAGCATTTTGCTGCACATATGTCCCCAATATATTGACTAAAAATATCCAGTCCACTTGTTTGACGATCAATAATGTCCATATATTACTTACTCGTATTTTTTTAAGAATGATGATTTTTGTCAGACGCTTAACAGTAAATATAGTTATTAATATAGTTTACACAAATAAATATAACTTCAGATTTCATACACAACGAGCCCTGACACTTTGATAATTGAGCGTAAGAATCGCAAGTTTATTCTGGATGAAGTCTAATATAATAAGACTTGCTGGTATGTGCGAAGTGGATTTAGATTCAAGTAAACGAAACCGAGTTTTTTAATTCCAATCTTTTCAAATGCTAAATTTAACAATATAAAACAAAAAGCTGGCGGCTTGATTGCTACTAAAGTTGGACCCCGATACGAGGGTAGCGAAGATACACCATCAAGCGCATGTTTAAAAATTAGAAATATTATATTAGAGAAAATCAAAAATACCCGTTTACTTAGTTAGTTTTTTTAATCGAGAAATCTTTTTTGATCACAATTAAAAATTTTATATTGACAGCGACAGGAATTAACCTCAAAGTATGAAAAGGATTCGCATTAAAATATTCATTCAAATAATTCCATATTACTTACTTGTATTTTTTTAAGAATGATGAACATTGTCAGACGCTTAACACGAAATATAATTATTAATATATATAGTTTACACATATATAAATATATCCTCAGATTTCACACACAACGAGCCCTCATACTTTGACAATTCAGTGTAAGAATCGCAAGCTTATTCTGAACGAAGTTTAATAAGACTTGCTGGTATGAGAGAAGTGGATTTAAAGTCATGAAAACGAAATCGAGTTTTTGAATTCGGATCTTTTGAAATGCTACATTTAACAATATAAAAAAGCTGCCGGCTTGATGACTACTAGAGTTGAACCCCGAAGCGAGGGTATAGAAGAGACACCACCAAGCACGCTGATTGGTCAAATCAAACAGCTCGCTCTTCCCCGACTTCCTGTTACGCATTTCCGTTCCTTTTCACGAAATCACTCCAACAGTTATCCAGCAACTGAGAGTAAAGATGTTACACATCAACAAATAACTTATGGTACTGAATGTAATGTAATATCTATGAGCTATTATACACTGCGGGTCACCGTAAATGCAACACCAAGAAAGACAAGAGATAGGACAACAAAATTTATTTTGTAGATAACATGTTGACCAAGTATCAAATGATTAAATTTATAGACTTCTGTGAAGTGTAGTAGACTTCTGTGAAGTCCTGCAAGAATCAGTAGCCAGAGTAGCCGCCATTGTTGGAGATCACCGCTGCCACACACCTCGGCATTGATTCAAAGAGACTTTGGATGTGTTCTTGGGGTACAGCAGACCAAGCAGCTTCCACACGTTGCCAAAGTTGATCTGGTGTAACAGCTGGGGTGTAATCTGGGTCAATCGTTGAGCAACCATGGACCACATGTTTTCTATCGGCGAAACATCCGGAGAGCGAGCCAGCCAGGGAAGCAATTCAATCTGGTGATTCACAAAGAACCTTTGGACAATGCGTGCCACGTGTAGTCGCGCATTAATTATCCTGTTGAAATATGGCTGTGGCCAAGCCCTAAAGGTAAGGAAGCACAACTGGCTCCAACACCTCGGAGATGTAGCGCTGGCTGTTTAAAGTACCGGCAATGCGTACTAGAGGAGTGCGAGAGTGATATCCAATACCACCCCATACCATAATACCCGGTGCAGGACCAGTGTGGAGGTGCATAACGCAGCTGTTCAGCATCCTCTCTCCACGGTGTCTCCAGACTGGAAGGCGACCATCGTGGTGTAGCAGACAGATGCGTGACTCGTCAGTAAAGACAACTTCATTCCATTCTGCCATCCACATCCTTCTTTCATCGCACCATTGGCGATGCAGACGTTTGTGGTTCTGCTTCAAGGGTAGACCAAGCAATGGACGTCTTGCGGACAGGCCACTCTGCTGTAAACGGCGTCGAATAGTACGCGCAGACACTGAATGATGCATTACAGACTCAATGTGCTGTGCTATGGTTCGTGATGTGACTGAGCGATCTGTCACTGAGATGCGCATAATTTGCCTGTCCTCACGTGAAGTGGATGCGATCAACCACGTCGGTCCGTCGTACCCTCCTGCATCCGAAGGTCACATATCCGCATTACAATTGTTTGGTTTCGTCCAAAACGACTACCGATTTCCCTGAAAGATAATCCACAATCTCGGTAGGCCACTATCCTTCCTCTGTCGAACTCGGATACTTGATCAAAAGCTGATCGCTGTTTTCTACGAGACATAACTGATCATTTTTTGAAAAAATCGCAAGAAAATCACAATTGCCGAACTTGAAATCGTCGAAATCTCCAAGCCTTAAATAGCGCTTTGAGGTGGCGCCACAGCCGTGCGTGATGTGTGTCTGTGCTGAAATTCTAATCATTTGCATATTCCACCTCCGCTAATATTTATTGTAAAGTTCATGTTATTTGCGTGCTTCCTTCAGGGTGTTGCATTTACGGTGGCCAGAAGTGTATTTTATAAGTGACATAAGGGTAAAACAGCGCTAAGCGCTATCACAGTAACTTCCTTCGCTAAGTATCTAAGCGAATATGAGAATATTTCAAACATTCTGAGAAACCACCCGCGTTCAAAAACCTCATGACTGCTGTTATTTTTGTGCGTTTCATCCTGGAATGCATACGAAAGACAGATGAACAGAAACAATTAAGAAGAATATAGACTCTATTACAAACGATGATTCCAGCATAGAACAGATGGAGTGCGCTGCTTTCCATTCGAAACGGGAATCTATTTCAGTCAAAAGTCCAACTTATTTTCCCGAAGATATATCCATGCCTTATTCGGGATTCAAACCCGAGCCCACTCGATTACAAGCCAAGTGTCATAACCCTCATACAGGCTATAGGCTCTCGTGACTCCTTTAAAAATATGATTCACTGAATATTTCATCAATTTTCATGCATTTTTATCATTGTCACTTATGAGTCAAAGCTAATTTTTTCCAATAGGACTACGCATTGGTATTTTTACCTTTGCGGACCTAATACATTCCCCAGGAGCTGATTTCACTTTTTAGTGCGGCACCATATAGGCGATATCAATTGCCACAAGTAATTTTGACACCCAGTTTCCTCCCCAGAGGGAGACATCTGAACCTCTGACGCTATGCGAAATTTGGTCTAGGAATTTAATTTTGCCTAGAGTACCCAAGCCAAACAGTCACTCAATGGGGGTTTTTTATATGCCGCATAATCATAACACATGGACGCTGCCGATTTTCTGCATCATGAAAATCCATCGACTTGGAACGGGGTCGAACCCGCAACCTTAGGGCAGAAGGTTAGCGACAAACCAACCACACCATCCAGCCGGCTGAGTCAAAATTAGATAATGCATCAGCTGATAAATTTAAAAAGTATAAACCATAATGAATTTCAATCGTTAAAACACTTTTGAGAATTATTTTAAGATCAAAATGTTTTATAAACGAGCATCATCTTACAGGAAATCATCATACATTTTGCTGAATACACCTTGAAATTTGAAAGACCCATTTCTGAATTTTAAAAATAAATAAATTTTAAGAACTTATTCTTGAGAAGAGGTACATACTACACAACTAGCTAAACATACATTTTATTTTTCTTTTTTCTTTCGAAAAGGATTTGTGCTTTATTTCTAACATACAGAAAGAGCCTTTAAAAGAACCACATTCTGCAATCGATCCAGCACTATTGCAGAAATAATAAACCAATCACTGTATAACAAAAAACCATTCAAAAAGACTGAAATATGAATCGAAAAGAGACAATTATCCCACACCTCTCCCTTTACAACAGAAGATACCTTCCTCCCCCAGTTCCCTCGATCATAAACCCAATAACCTGCAATAAAAAGAACAGAATAAAAAAAAGGGAGCAATACCCAATCGCTTCCGTTTGGGACAGACACTACCTAATCCACTCTCTCCTCGGACGATATGATTCTATATTCCTCCTCATCATCACCCGTGACTCATCATCGTCCAGGAGTAATTGAACGAACACGGGAAAAGTTGATGGATATGATCCCCTATTGTGGAAGCATCGGGTGACAAGTTGGGGACAAATATGTCCGACAACAATGGGATCCACCCCTGGACAGATGACTCCAGTTACCAGAACGCAGAGACAATGCGATATGGAAGCGCGGATCAAACGGCTTGTTACACAAACTTCATGAAAGGTGATTTATGCGTGATTTTTTTCCCTCCTGTGAAGGAAGATGAGCATTTAAAAAAAATAAAATAAGTAAAAGTTTGAAATTGCGTAGAGTGGGGGGATGGATTGAATGAAATGGTGGGTGAAAAATTATATCGTTCTTCCGTTTTTAGGGGTGACAGTGAAGGTTAGGTTTCATTAAAAGCGATCATCACAAAAGGAGAAAGAGCAGCGAGATTTTAAAAAAAAAGAAATTACTTGCTGTGGAATATGAACAGTTTAGCTTAAATTATTTGTGGTATCGGTTACCGGATGCTTTGTTCGGGAGAATGAGATGGTTTGGAATAATGAAGGAAGAGATGAAATGGAAGTTGATTTAGATATGTTAAATCATATATGCATGTTTCGCCACTGACCTTAATCATCATGCCAAGACAATGGGCATTATATTCGCTCAAGGTTGGATTTTTACTGTTTCACATATGTTACTAGATGAAGCTTTTGCAAAGGCAGCCTCAATCCAAAAAGTAATTTAATAAACACATCAGAAGAAATTCAGAATTATATATTTTATTCAAATCTAATATTAAAGCCTGGCTGATGTATCCGTAAAATATTATATTGTATATACAAAATTTATAAATAGATTGAGCTTTTCTAGAGTGTCACATTGTAATGGAGTGAGGGTATAAACTAACGCGACGTTCCTAGCTATGGCTTTTGGTGACGAACTCCGTAATTTGAACTATGGTCAAGGACGAGGACGACAACTGAGCTGGCACCCCTCCTAACTACACACACCCAACTGAGAGGACGTTTGAGCTCTCGACAGATTTTGACGGCAACGCTCTCCACACGAGTGAGGCTTTAGTGCGGGCTCAACTCTGACACTCCAGCCACGATCCGATACCTGACACTAGGCTACCACGACCCACATTTCAATAGTTGATAAAAGAGCTTAAGGAACGGCATCTGTTCGTAAACTCTACACTCTGTAACATCCTTAAATATACATAAAACATTTTCATTATATTATTTTTTTTTAAAAAACAGCTTTATATATTTTAAGCTTAATAATATATTAAGCAATCAGTCATAAATTCAGTCATACAGAAAATTCATAAATTAATGAACCCATTTTAATGCAACGCTCCGAAAAGTTCCCTAAAACATTGGATTAAAATCAATTAAAAGACTCTTCCCCTCCCCTTGCCTTACCCCGTAATGAAGCTTGCAAATAATACAGCTTTGCTGATTAGTTAAGCTCTCATTAGATAACAATTGGGATTTAAATTTGGATCCCATGCTTCATTTGAACCATAAAATTGAAGAAGCATATGAGGTAACTTGAACTTAATGTTCGTTGTTTTAGTGTTTAAAATATCTTTGTTACTATTGTTTATCAGAAATAACTTTAAAACTATTAAAGAGAAGGTTTTCAATCTTCCTCCAATCCTCTTCTGATAATCTCAAGTCAATGGGTATCCAAATCTTTTTCTTTATTATGAAAATCAGTATCTTCGGGGAATTCCTAAAAATCCGACGTAACTTCCCTTTGATCTTTAATTTTAATTTACCGGTTTATGTAATTATATCTACACTGTTGGCCACCGTAAATGCAACACCTTGAAGGAGAGCACTCAAATAACATGAAATTTACAACATGCATTAGCGGAGGTGAGATATCAAATGAATAAATTTCAGCGCAGACACGATCACGCACGCCTGTGGCGCCACCCAAAGCGCTTTAAAGGCTTGAGATTTCGACGATTTCAAGTTCGCAATTGTGTTTTCTGTGGTTCTTTCAAAAGACAATGCTGTCTCGTAGAACACGATCAGACCTTTGATAGATCCAGTTCGACAGAGGAAGGATAGTACTACTGAGATTGGGATTATCTTCAGGAAATCGGAGTCGTTGACGAAACCAAACACTCGTAATGCGGATATGTGACCGTTCGAGGGAGGGTACGACGGACCTGACGTGGTTCGATCGCATCCACTTCAGTCACCACTTCACGTGAAGAAGTGAAATATTGTGCATGGCAGTGACGGATCGTCAGACATCACGAACCATAGCACGCACATTGAGTCTGTAACGCATCATTCAGTATCTGCGCGTACCATCGACGCCGTTTACAGCAGAAGTGGTCTGTCCGCAAAGAGCCATTGCTTGGTCTACCTTGCGCAGAACCACAGACAGTCCATCGCCAATGGTGCGATGAAGAAGATGGATGGAGAATGGAAATTAGTTGTCTTTACTGACGAGTCACGCATCTGTCTGCAACACCACGATAGCGATTCCGAGTCTGAGACACCTGGAGAGGATGCTGAAAGCGTGCTATGCACCGACCACCACATGGTCCAGCACCGGATATTTGGTTAGTGGCAGTTGTATCACTTGCACTCCCAGTACGCATTGCCGGTAATTTAAACAGCCAGCGCCATCTCCGAGTGTTGGAGCCAGTTGTACTTCCATCTTAGGGCTGACCCACAGCCATTTCAACAGGATAATGCGCGACTACACAGTTGCGATTGTCCAAAGTTCTTCGTAATCACCAGATTGAATTGCTTCCTGGCCTGGCTTGCCTCCGATGTCTTCCGATGAAAACATGTGGTGCTGGTTCGAACGATTGACCCAGTAACCCCAGCGGCTCACCCAGATCAACTGCTAACGTGTGAAAGCTGCATCTGGTCTGCTGTACCCCAAGAACACATCCAAAGTCTCTTGAATCAATGCCGAGTGTGGCAGCGGTGATCTCCCAACAATGGCGGCTACTCTGTGCTACTGGATTCTGGCAGGAACTACACTCATAGAAGTCTATAAATTTAATCATTTGATACTTGGTCAACATGTTATCTACAAAATAAATTTTGTTGTGCTATCTCTTGTCTTTCTTGGTGTTGCATTTACGGTGGCCAGCAGTGTATAATTCAAAAACATGCCAAAAATAGTTATAAAACTAAGATAACTAACTACTTTATATATATATATATGAAATGAAAGAATTTTAATATTTTTCTCTGATCGGGTAACTCTTTCTTTAAGATTACCTAACATTCTATGTAAATAATTTATAGTATCTTTTATTTCTTTAACTATATATATATATAACATTGAGAAATAATTTTACGTTTGCAAATCTTGAACAATAACTTTTTTCAATTAATTTTAGTAATTAAATTTTAGGAATCGATTAACCCAGTGATACCGTCAACCTGCGGTCCGCCTGACATTTCTGAGTGGCCCGGTCATGGTCCGGGTAAAAAATTCAATCATTTAAGAACAATACATTCAAGATTTAGAGAGAAATTCTATTAATCAAGCTACCAATCGATGTCGTGCTGTTATGAATCCCAAGATAACTTTTTTTTTGTTTTGTAATTATAACAGTTAGTGATTAGAAATAACAGTGGAGTAGCGACCATTTTACGAGGGAATCTAATTTTTAGTTAACAGTCATGTCCTCCAAGAGAAAAATATCTAAGGAGTATATATTGTTTCAGGATGATTGGATATTGACTTTTCGGTAGAGAAAAATAAACATGCATCAATAACTTGTCTGGTTTATCGCGAAAATGTTGCATTAAAAATATATGATTTTGCTAATCACTCGACCACTGAGCACAAACCCTTCAATGACTCTTTTTCTTAATGATCTCTTTCAAGACGAGATAAATTGGCTTTCTTAAAATAATCTTTACAACAGCAGCGGGGGAAAAAAATATTTTTTGGACGGGGTAGGGGGGGGATTATTGATGAAAGCAAATCGAAATTCCCCCTTAACTGAACAAAAAATGCATAAAACTTATTTTTTGTGAGTTGAGAGTTTGATAGAATATTATATAGTTTTAAAACAAAATCCAAATTTATGAGTTTTTATGTTTTGATCATTCTACATTTTAAATAACCTTGATCTTATAGCACCCCCCCCCCCCTCCATTAATTCTCATGTAGCGGCCCACTTGAAATAGTTGTCATATGTAAGTGGCCCGGAGGAAAAAAGATTGAGTACCCCTGGAATAACGCGTCCCCGTAATAAATTAGTCGAAATTAGTACTTATTGCAGTACTTATATTAGTACGGAGTGTTAGCTCAGAAGTCGTCTTCATCATTTAACTGCAGTTTAAAAAATTACGAGTTTCTTCAATAAACCTCATGTTGCCTTGAAGTGCAACGTTAATAAAAAAATAAATCAAACATTCTATATTATATATATATATACGACGTTATAGAAAAGTAATTGAGCTTCAACGGGGAAGTATAACTATTTTTTAATTCTCATATGCAATAGTTGAACTATACGTTGTGAGCCATTTTGAAATAAATATACAGCGAAATAATTCCTCATCAAAAGCATTATTATATCTTTGAATGATACAACTTTCAATTCAATTAAATTTTCTGTTAATTGTTAATTTTCTGTTAATAATTAAAATTGCTATATTCTGTATAAAATGGTCTAAAATTAAAGCAGTAATTTTTTGACGAATGTTAATAGATCCTAGTTGACTGTATGAGCAACATTTTTGCATTAAATATTTTGATTGAAGCAAATGTGATACTTATTCGAAACAGATTTGAAGAGTGGTAATTTTAAATTAATTAAATTTAGATGTTTTGATTCTCAATTATTACGCTTCAAAAATTTTGGTTAAAAATATATATTGAATCTTATTATAATACATAAAAATTCAATTTAAACTCAACAGATGGCGCTTCGTTAATTCCTTAAAGCTTCTATTGTTAACTAATACAGCTGCTTCGTCAGGAAGAAGGGGAAATTTTTAAAAAATTGCACCTTAAAATACAAGCGCTTTTTTTAAGGTTTATGTTTTACCAGCTAATGCTACCCCGTAATTGGTTTCAATTCGCATGAAAAAAGATTAAGTATAAATATCTATTCTGCATGCCTTATAGTACATATTTAGGGCACAATCAACTATATATTCTTCGATTCACTGCGGGGGAATTCTATGGTTGTGAATGTTTTTTAATTCTAAGACGAGTTTTACCACAAAATACTGATTTTTTTTAATGTAAGCAAAAACAAAACATGACATGAAATAAAAGAGAAAAACGCCGAGTAAGCGTATTGCATATTTTATGATTATTACTTATTTTCCTCGTTATTTTAATGTTAATATTAATTAATTGAATCAACTCATTAAGTTTTGATTAAAATTAATTTTATTTATTCGTTTATTAAATCAGATGAATTCATTTATTCTTTAATTAAAAGGAAAACCAAGTTAATTTACTCACTTAATAATTCAAAAAATAAAAGAATAAATCAGATGTTTCTTAATTACATTAATTTATTAATATTATTACTAACCAATATAAAAATACTCATCGTGTATTTAATGAAATAATTAATCCTGAAAATCTTACATTTTTTTTCCTTTGTGATTTCTATTAGCAGGTAACTCAATAAATATAAATGTTAAGAAGCAATACATACACACACATTTTGGAATATTTTTGCTTTCAGTAATTTTTTAGACTTTTTTGGAGAATGAAATAAGAAATAGTGTTTTTAAATATTCTTTGATTTGTAGTCGGAGTCGTTTTAGCCATTTTTAATAATGCAAAATATACTGTTTAGGAGTGATAAGATGTGATCACTTTCAATCAATTTGGTTTCGATTGAATTTTGAAAACTCATCATATCAAAATTATTTGTATCTTCTGTAAAATCTTGTTTTTCGACTTTATTAGATTTTTCATGAAATTCTAAGCATTGCTACCTTATTTATTTAGTTACAGAGTTCAAATGTGTGTATTGAATCTTCCCTTTATAATATTTTAACCTTTTCAACTAGAACAGCGAAACTCAGCCAGTGATCCACAGGCCGCATATGGCCCACCGGACCTTTCTGAGTAGCCCGGTCATGGCCCTTTGCACTAACAAACTCAATTATTTGAGAACAATGCATTAAAAACTTAGTGAGAAATTCTATCAATCAAGCAATCACATATATTAATTTTGCTGTCGATATCGTGCTGATACGTATTGCTAAATAACTTTTTTTCTTTTTGTGATTGTAACGGTTAGTGATAACAAATAGCAGTAGAGTAACGACCATTTTATGATGAAATCTAATTTTTAATTAACCCTCATGTCTTTCAAGCGAAAAATATCTAAGGATTATATGTTGTTTCAAGGCGTTTGGAATCTTAACTATTTCGTTGAGAAAAACATACATGAATCAACAACTTGTTTGATTTGTCATGAAAATGTTATATTTAATAAAATATAATTTTGCTTGTCGCTACTCAACTAAGCACGAATCTTTCTCAATGGCCCTTTTTCTTGTTTCTTTTCAAGACGACATAAATTGACTTTCTTAAAAAAATCTTTGCAACAGCATCAAAATATTGGGAGAGGGAGAGAGGGCTTGGGATCATTCATGAAAGGAAATTGAAATAACCGCATAACTAAGTAAAAAAGGCATAAAACTTTTTTTGTGGGTTGAGTTTCATAGAGTTTAATATAGTTTTAAAATAAAATCCAAAATTATAAGCTTTAGTATTCTGATTAAAATTTTCCGCATTTTAAATGTCCTTAAAATTATAGCATCCCTCCTCTCCTTTAATCCTCATGTTGAGGCCCGTGTGAAACAGTTGTCATATGTAAGTGTCCCAGCGGTAAAAAAAGTTGAGTACCCCTGGAATATTTAACACGTGTATAATATGTCATATTTATAACCACGCCTATTTTGTTAATGGCTAAGTGGAACCATCTGAAAAATATTTAGAATAGAAATATCTTCCAAGAGAAATAAATGATCCTGTTTATCAAGAAAATAATCATAGTTGGCTGAAGTTGGCAATGTTGGCTGAAACAAACACACACACAATGTCGGTATTCTTATCAAGTAGTGACTGTGTGTTTATTAAAGTCTTCTCTTTAAAGCAACACGGGGGTTCTTGGTGACGCACCACGTGATATAGAACCATGGTCAAATGACGAGATCGACACTTGAACTGGCATCCCCGTCTCCGAGCTTCCACATCATTCCAATGGGAAGACTTTGAGCCTCGACTGTTTTAACGTGCATCGATCGGTCTCTTTGCACGGCGAGTCTTCAGTGGCAATTTGCTCAAATTCATGATCGCCCCTCCCCCCCGGGCACGAGTCCATGATCCTGACCATTAGTCTACCGCCGGCCACATTCTCTCATCGAGTAAACAAATACCCATAAATACATAAATTAATCAGGAATTTTAGTTCGCAATAATGTATTCGGTAAAGAAGGGGGGGGGGAGATTTATTTACACATTTCATAAAAATATCTACCCCCATACAACGTCCTGATATTTACTAATGTCTGTTTATTTTTAGCATCAAGAAAAATAAATAGTATTAAAATATTCAACACTGAATATATATGTATATATATATATATCTACTAAAGAGAGATGAATAATCAATAATCAACAAAACTGAAAAAAACCGAAATTGTAAGCTAAACCACACATAAGATTTTAGATTAGAAAAATAAAAATTATAAAAATAATAGAATTTAAAATATAAAAATATGGATGCTACAGTATTATAATAATAACTGGTTTAGGATAGCTCTTATATATAAAATAATTTTTATAAAAGTGGGATTCAGCATGTTTTTTGGCCAGCCAACCTTCCCCCTTTCTGTTAATAATACTGACCAAAAACCTATTGAAAATAATGGATAGAATATCTAAATCCATTACAAAAAGAAGGTAACTTACCTAAAAATTGCATTCAAAAATGCAGAGCCCGCGCTAAATCTGAGTACAATAATTAAGTTATTGCCAGATTCTGGACCCAAATGTAAATTTAAAGTATGGGAATGGCTGAATATAATAGCACTTAGCAAAAGTATGAAAAGAGTAGAAATAAAAAATTAAAAAGTGTTTATATATACTACCATTGTTTTAAAGACTTAGGATTATAAATGTATTTTTAAAAAAAGTATTACGGTTAAAATAAAACTAAGAGAATGAGTAATTTTATTAGAATATGGAGGTAACTTTTTCTATCTAGGAAAAATGATGAATTTATAATAATAAATTATTAATATTCTAAGGAATTTTAATCCTTACTATTTAAAATTTCTTTATTCAAATAACTATTAATAAAAATAATTGGGTATTTTTGAATTAAGCAATATTTAGCAAAATGTTTATAATTTTTTATTTTTTCTGATTTTTTAAATAAAATATTTATTGCGTTGTATGTAATTAATAATATTTCTGAATATAGAAACATGTACATTACTCTCCCAATGAGGTACTTTTATAATATTGAATTTAAATACTTCTCTTTTGCCATAAATATTAGTAACTATAATATTATCTTTTATTTTAATTCCTATATCAAGAAAATTTGCTTCATATTTGTCACTATTTATCTGTATTAAATTAAGATATTATGGATAAAAATTAGTGATAGGTTTAAAATTGTCTTGCTAGCCAAAAATGATAATATCATCTATATAACAAAAAATGTAATATTCAGAATTTTCAATAAAACTATTTTCAAAATAATGTAAATATAAATTGACTAGACAGTTGCTTGCTGGGCCACATTGAGGCAAACCCTTAATCTGTTGATAATAGTTGCCATTATAATATATAGAGTTCTCTTTTAGTACAAACCTAAGTGTAGAGAACTAAATCTATCATAATTAACATTTTTAAATAAATTATCTTTATGTAATTTTGCAAGTATTTTAATCATATCATCAATATCAATAGAGCTAAAATGATCGTTAAAATCTAAACTATAGACTGAAGAAATCTTTTTATCTTTAATTTGTTAAATAAATTCTTTACTATTTTTAAGTATAGCTGTGGATTTAAGATTAGTTATTGCATCTTGCAATACTTCATGGCAGGGCCGGATCTAGCAATTTTGCCGCCCCGGACAGAAATGAAAAATGCCGCCTCTCTCCCCAAAGAAAAAAAAACCCATTATTAAAAAAGATAAAAATTGCTCATAAATGGACATCTATAAAACTTGAATATTCCTTGAGAAGAAAAAGGCAGTTAACAGCACACACACACACATATATATATATGTGAACAGTAAGAAATTTTTTATTAATTTTAATTTTGAGAAACTAATATCTACACTTGCCAAACTTATTAGCAAAGAAAGTAAAATAAATGCAATAGCAAGGTTTGGAGCAAATTCTAAAACAGAAATCTATTTTAAAAACTTCAAATGTTTTGTTTTTTTTGTTTTTTTGTTTGTTTCCTAAAGCTGAAATTGACATTTTCTCATCTGCTCAATCAAGCGCGTTTACATCCAATGATTCTCCGTCAGTCAACATCATTTCTAAATTTTTACAGTTTTAAATTAAAGTTTTAAGGGTATCTCTTAAATCATATATATTGTACAAAAATTGAAAACAATTACTGTCAGTACTCATTAAATTAAATCTGCATTCCAAGGAATTAACTGCTTCGTCCAATGTAAAAAATAAAACTCTTATCTTGAATTTTAATTTAGAATACTCCATCGGATCATCTTGTGCTTCATAATTAAAATTCACATTTTTCCGTCGAACTCTGTGACGTGGCTGCGTCACCTCAAAGTTAGCAGAGGTATCAATCTGGACGGCCAGTTCTTTTGCATCACAGTGCATTTTATCAAAAGTCACATCCTTAAAAAATCTTTACATTTTCTTGAGAGTTCCAGAGTAGGTGGTAGATCATAATATTTTGTTTGCAATAGCTTGCTTATTGGATTTTAATACAATTCAAGATTTTATATCAAATAATGATGACCATAGGAACTTAAATTGTTAAGTAGAATTTAATAATCCAATGGCCTCATCTCTTATAAAGTTCTCAATTTCAGCATTATTATAGAAACTAAGCATCATAAAAACCTCCCAATTGATAACTTAAGGATCTAATAGCCTCTATTTAGCTTTCCCAGCTATTTACACTTGGATTTAAAGTTTTATGCCCTTTATACATTTTAATAATATAAACCACCGAAAAGTTGAAGGGGAAAAAAAAATTTGAACTATATTAAAAAAAGTACAGGCTTCTAAGGATGCTTTTGTCATATCATTAACGACCAAATTTAAAAAGTGGCTACTACATGGCACATAGATTGTTCGCGGACTTAACGTTCTTATTTTAAATTGAGCCCCTGGTTTTTCGCCTTTCATATTCACTCCGTTATTTTAGGCCAGCCCCCGCATATCTAGCAAATCTAGCCTTAATTTTTTTAAGTGTCTCAACTCTAAATTTGAAAGTTCTCTTCCAGTTAATCTTTCAACAGAATGGAAACCAAAAAAAAAAAAACTCGCATTAGTTTTAACGATAACTTTATTAGAATTAAATTTCTCAATACATGTATACCTTAACATAAATGTCATTTGTTCGATCTTGCTGGCATCAGAGGCGCAAACTAAAATTATCGAATAATATTTAGCTTGTTTAATTTTAGGAACAATGTATAATTTAATATTCTCATATAAAAGAAAAATTATCTCGTTCTGAATATTTTTCTCTAGATAGTGTACTTTAACTTCTTCCAAATTTTCCATAACAAAAAAAACAGTATTTATAAAATTTGGTCAAAATGCCGCCCCTAAAATTTGCCGCCCCGGACATGGGTCCGGTTTGTCCGGCCCCAGAGCCACCCCTGTTCATGGAGAATTTTGCCTGATTTTTACTGATATATGTATTAAAACCTATTCTGTATAAGTATCTAACTGTTCTAAACTCTACTGGGTCTTGATGAAATTTAGGAGTAAGAAATACACATGTGGTAGTTTAAAATTATTATTAATTTATATTCTTAATTGCTTACGAAAAGCCAAAATGTGATTATTTATTTCTCTATCAGAAAAATCGATGGCTTAATAAAAGCTGAATTATTATCAAAATATTTGTTGATCGTTAAACTATAATAGTATTTACATATGAAAGCAAAATTTCCTGGCACTTTATTAACATAAACTATAATAAACTTATTTTGCAATTTTTTATATAATCTGATTTTTAATATCCTTAAAAGAGATTATTATCTGTACTTAAGTTATATTTATTAAGTTGTTGTATAATATTACATTTGAATCCTGTGTGTGTGTGTGTGTGTGTGTGTGTGTGTGTGTGTGTGTGTGTGTGTGTGTGTGTGTGTTGTGTGTGTGTGTGTGTGGTGTGTGTGTGTGTGTGTGTGTGTGTGTGTGTGTGTGTGTGTGTGTGTGTGTGTGTGTGTGTGTGTGTGTGTGTGTGTGTGTGAGAGAGAGAGAGAATGCCTCTCTCTCTCTCTCTGTAATTATGAGGTGGTGATAACATATGTGAGAAACGAGAACAAATAGAAAGAGAATCTCATAAATGATTTCGGTTAAAATAAAAGAAAAATTGAGCTGCGGCTGAGTTTCAAAAACGCACCATCAGAATAACAGAAAAGGAAAGTTGAAAAAAACCAGAGGCCGTCCATTCAAACGAGTGGAAATTCCAATGAGACCGTAACACGAAAATAAAACCCGGAAACGATTACGATTTACGATTATCGGGCTTAATGCCGATTCCGCATCGAACCTCAACCAGTGTCGGCAAGCTCTCATTAAACGTGGGGCGAAAATTGGATTGAAAGACTGGGGCGGCGGCGAAAAAAATGGGGCGCAGAGAGAGAGGGAGGGCAATTAGCTCATTAAAAGCGAAGCCTCCGCGAAAAGACATCAAAAGTCAATCGATAGGCGCATTGTTTCTTGCGCTCTCCCAAATCCTGATTATGTGGCCTCGTTAAAATTGCACGCGCTTAATTAACTTACGCCTCATAATCATGGGGGTCGGCCCCTTGTGGTGGTGGGTGTCTTCCCAGGTCTTCTTTGTACAGAGAAGTTTCTCGTTTTTTTAATTATGACTCTCCTTCCACCTGCTTAATTGATTTTTATTAAAAGTTAACAACATAATAGTTTCTCGACACACCATAATAAAATGAGTACTGTTTAATAATAGCTTTCTTAAAAGTCCGGTTTGCACTTATCTTTAAAAAAAAGATTCACATTTTGTGTGATATCATTGATGAATATTACGTTTTGTGGGAATTTACATGTCATGACTGGTTTGTAAATGTGTCTTTACAAAAAAGTAATGCAAATAGGTATACAAATTGTCTCTGCCTCGCCCCAATTTTCTTTTTGAAATTAGCTCCTATTTTACGTATGCCCATTTCAGTATTTTGATATTGAAAGTTTAATCATTAATTTAGTCCTTGATTCTAATATCCTTTTTGTATTTTCTTTTCTATGCCTTTTTCTAGCTTTCGTTTTACACAGGTAGATGTGTAAGCAGTCCTTTATTCTACTTATCTGAAAGGATTGCAGAAGTATCGTTTTTTATGGCTACCAGGAGAGAGAGAATTACACATGTCACATTTAATTATATAATGTTCTTACAATTCTTCTCCTCATACAATAATAAAGATTTTATTTAGAACGGAATTATTGTCTCTAAATTGAGCTAAAGCAGAACAAATATTTTCGGGTAATCAGTGTAATCTGGTTGTGGAACGAGAATTTGGTTATTACTGGATCTTTTTGATAACAGTCTGGTTGTTTCTTATCATGTTAATACAAATTTCCGCGAACTTTCGTTCGTTTTATATTTATCTCATAAAACACAGCAACAAAAGAAAATGAAATTAAAAATGAAGTAGTAACGTCATAACAAAAACATAACTCTCTAGAAATTCAGCACCTATTTAATAGTCGTGGTAACCGAGGGGTTAAGGTCACGAGGTTAAACTTAACATTTTTTTATTCGAGTCATAAGTTCAAATCCTGAAACTACTAAAAAACCATCGTGTACAGGAGCAGCGGCGTAGCTAGGTATCCAAAAACTCTAGTGTTAAAAAAATGAGGATTCTATCTTGGTTGGATTTCATCAAGCAAAAAGCAAAAATATATGAATATTTTATAAATATACAAAGCTACAATTTTTGTTTACTAGTTTCTCTTTCTTGGCATTGTTTGTGCTTAAATGCGCTACTGGGATTTATTAATCCCAAATATTAGTTTAAAATTTATGCAGTACATTTCGTATGTGCTCGAGTACTTACTAGCATTAAAAGGAAGGAGAAACGTAGTGCTACGCTAAAAAACGCCATTGGGGAATCCCTGGCTATTTATTTGGGAGAATCAAACCCACCCACCAGAGGTCTTAGGGCTACAAAACAATCCATCGAGATAGATAGGAAATGATACAAAAAATATGCATGAACAAGAAAATACGATACAATATTATTGTAACTATTTAACAAAAAAAAACATCTGCAAAAGAGCAGAGAAAGGGTTGCCTCATGTAGGTTTTTTAAGATGTAATAATAAGTATGGTAAGATTTTTTATGGAATTTTCAAGTAACAGTTTGTAGAAAAATGAAAAATATTGAAAATAATATGAACTTTTCAATAAGTGAAGTTCAGAACACTAAACAAACAACGGAAAAACAGTTCAAAATTACTTTCAACTGAATTGCCATGATTATAGTTATATATTGCAACCATTTGTATTTATATCTACCGGCTGGGTGGCGTGGTTGGTTTGTCGCTGGCCTTCTGCACCTATGGTTGCAGGTTCGACCCCGGCCCAAGTCTGTGGATTTTCGTGATGCAGAAAATCGATATCGGCTATGTCGTATGATTATACGGCATGTAAAAGATCCCTGGTGTATCTGTTTGGCTTGGACGCTCTCGGAAAAATTAAATCCTGGTACAGGTTCGCATCGTCAGAGCTCAGGTGCCTCCCTCTGTGGAGGAAACTGGTCGTCAAAATTACCGGCGGTGATTGGTATCCGCCTATATGGCGTCGCACTAAAGAGTGATACCAGCTGCTGGAGATGTATTAGGTCTGCAATGGTAAAAATACCAATCCGCAGCCCTATTAGATATAAATTTTTTTAATCTTTAATTTAGGAGAGATTATCGCAAATTTGACTTGTTTGGTGGTCAGGTCCGAGGACCCCTTAGAGCTTGAGGGCCCCGGTGCATGGCACCGCCTAGCCCATTGGTAGCTACGCCACTGTACAGGAGCTAATGCAAGTTAAATTTGCTGTTGTAAAAGCTTTCATAACTTGGCTCGGTAATTAAGAGAATGGAATACCAGCTTAGGTTTCGTCTTCATAATTTGATCCTAGTTCAAAATCGCAAGGTCCGTCGTCAGTAAGTCTCTTTTTGCTTTCAAGAGCGATGTTATCACACAATCGATCTGTCTCAATCACTGCAAAAAAATTGAAGAGCTCGATTGTATGTGCAGCAACGGTTGCGTGGCAGGAGCGGACACATATCGTTTCGTGGGCTGGGCGGACACTTTGAAGCTCATCGTGGTTTGAGCGGACACATTTTTCCCCCCTCTTAGAACAGATTCGATTACCGAATTACAAGGAAAAATACCTTTTTGCCAATAAAATTTAATTACTTGTATTAAATGGTTAAGATGTTATAGGGCGAATACATTTTAAACATAGCGAAATGTAATAGAAATAAAAACTTTCAGAGAAATATTTAAAAATTAATAGTAAGTAACAATATAATGAAAGGTATGAATGAATTTCAGGAATTTTGTGGAAAACTGTATTTTAGAGTCAAATAAATATTAGAACAGGTGCAATAGCCATACAATTAATTAGTTTCATGAAAGGAAGTAAAAATAAATACTAGAAGTAAAATACACAAGATGCAAGGTTAGTTAGTATTTATTTACTTGTATTTATTTTTCTTTTATCTACTTGCATCTTCGTATTTTACTTCTAGTATTTATTTTTACTTCCTTTCATGAAACTAATTAATTGTATGGCTATTGCACCTGTTCTAATATTTATTTGACTCTAAAATACAGTTTTCCACAAAATTCCTGAAATTCGTTCATACCTTTCATTATATTGTTACTTACTATTAATTTTTAAATATTTCCCTGAAAGTTTTTATTTCTATTACATTTCGCTATGTTTAAAATGTATTCGCACTATAACATCTTAACCATTTAATACAAGTAATTAAATTTGATTGGCAAAAAGGTATTTATCCTTGTAATTCGGTAATCGAATCTGTTCTAAGATGGGGGGGGGGGAATGTGTCCGCTCAAACCACGATGAGTTTCAAAGCATCCGCCCAGCCCACGAAATGTTATGTGTCCGCTCCTGCCACGCAACCGCAACAACTGCTGAAATGTCACGTAATGGCCATTTGGGGAATATGGACTATGCATTCACGATTTAACTCATGCCAGTTGCGAAGTTCTCGATTTTAACTACTCGGCTTACCAGACATGTAAGAAAACGGGAGGAAACGATCTCAAGGATTTTGTATGTTTTTAAAATTTTCTGTCTTATTGTAGATCCTGAAAAGTTTCAAGCAACGTAGCTTGAAATAAAGAAATATTTTCAAGAAACGCATAACGAAACCAATTCTCTATAATTTATCAGTTAATTTATGTAATAAAATTATAAGCCTCCATGAACCCATCATAAAACTTAGAACAGATGAGGAAATTTCTTATTATTGAAATGGATTGTATATTAACATCGCCCTTTCAGAAGCAACACGCGGATTATTAGTGACAGATGTCGGAATTTTGAACCATCACAAAATAATGACAACGACACCTGAGTTACCACCCTTTTTTCCAAACTTTCACACCAAGCCAATGTCATAGCTTGGAAGTCCAAAACAGATTTAGTGAGCATCGATCCCACTACACAGTGGCTCCTACGTGGAGTTAAAACTCAAACCTGTCATTCAATTGAAACAATAAAAGACAAGGGGTTCCGAATCATGAACATTCTCCTACTAAGATCACACTTACTATTTGAAAGAGTAATGTTTAGAATGTGCCTGAGAAATTGTACTCCAATATACAATCTTATAGCCATCTTACAGTGAGGTACAAAGGCTAAATTATAGAAAAATTGAGTCAAGAAATATAATAATACATATCTTTAGGCTTAAATTTGTCTACTTCATTAAAAGGACCTTTTTATTCAATGCTTGTTGAAAAGTGTAGAAGAACTAAACCCTTGATTTTTATCCGTATGCTATTTCTTTCAATATATTTACGTTTAGTTTGTACTTTTAATCATTTTTCTAGGATACAGCCCACGTAAATAGCTTCGGTGAGAAAGCCGATGGACTTGCCAAAGAATCCAGAGCTTGCCCTCAATCATCTAACCTCACGATCCTCATCAACACCAATACAGTTGCCAACCAACAATTTTAAATATTCCCTCCCAGCTCTAAATAGCAACCGTACAATAGCATCAATAATAACTAGACTTAGAACAAAGCACGTAAAAGGAATGAAAATCTCAACTGACGGACAAAGAAGTTACATAAATCATTGCCCAAACTACCCTAATGATCTATTGTTTCCGCAACATATCCTCAGCTGTCCAGCAATACAAGCCAGGCTTTTCAAGATCAGCCCAGACGATTTGGTCTTCTCTGATAAAGCTGTTGGGGTTGCCGAAGCTGTCTTCGACAGCTTCGGAGCAATCTAAAGCTTCTTTTTTTCCATTAATCTGCACATCATGGACACCCCAACAACAACAATCATTTTTCTTATTTTGATAGATATTTCCGGGATTATAACATTTGACAATTTGTTTATTCGTGAATAAAATTTCCAAATAGTAACTTTATTATTATAATATTTAGATTTCATAAATTTACTTTCAAACTCAACTTCGTAATAAAATTATTCTAACCCTATGTTCACACATTTAAGAGAAAAAAGGTAAGTTGTTTGAATTTCTAAGATGTCTTCTAATTCGTCAGTTCCTATTTTGTAAGGGATGAGTTATCTCATCCCTTAGTATGGGGGGGGGGGGAGTTGGAAGGAAGATTAGCCATAGTCAATATAACTTCAATTTATTCTCAGATACGAGCAACAACAGAAACTCTATTAATTAAAGTTAAGAGATGCACCCAAATACCAAATATGGAAAACAATAGCGAAGTAAACGAAATACGAGAGAGAGAGAGAAGACTTTAAATAAGCAGATTACTTACATCTAGAGATTGCAGTATCGGTATACCGGGATACCGAATATCGGTATTTTGAGCCATTTGTACAATTTTGTAATACAGGTTTTCACAAGTTTAAATACCGGTTTTTCAGTATTTACTAGAAATTTTTTAAATTGTCTTCACTATATGTTCAGGGATCGCCAACCTAGGAAAATTGTACACGTATTTGTTTTTATGCCTCCTTAACGGACGAAATTAATTACACTGTGAATATAAAGTTGCATCGTACAATCAAGAGAAGTGAAAATATGTGAATTATCCAAGAAGAGGTGGGCCAAAACTATTATATTACAGCTCAGAGAGATACTGCACACGCACAGGATTAGTAGTCTGATATTCGTATCTGTGAAAACAAGGTTGTAGTTGTGAAGAAAGTGCGTAATATTTCCATATTTTTTTTAATTGGGGAGTTTGTTATTCATATTGTATTTGCATATCATACTTGTATTTACATATTATCATGATTTTAAAAAAATGAAAAAGAATAAAAAAGAGACTAACCAACTCAAATTTGATCAAGTTTATAGTAAATTTCCTTAAAATGTTTTACCCACAAACCTTATCCACATCCAGAAGGATTTGGTACAGTTATCGAAGATGATTATGACACTAATGTCGATAGTAAAATTGTCTCTTGAACAAAAATTAGAATCAGCGATAAGTAAAAAAAAATTCAACAAACCAAACACAATACAAAAATCAGCCGTATCTCAAACCATCCGACGAGAAGCCGATTTATTTGAAGATGAGAGATTTAGAGGTAAATATATACGTATATACTTGGCAAAAGTATATCGCGTATTGCTAACAATACTAACAACTAGCGTAGATGCCGAAAGAGCGTTTTCGACAGCTGGTAATTTGTGTACATAATTACTTTCCAGGCTTAATGACAGTACAATTAATGCATTATGTTTTTTAAGATCACATTTCAAAAATTTGTAATAGTACCACAGACTGAATAGTGATATTTACACTTTTGTGATTTAAATAAATAAGATGTTCTTTTACTGTTTTGGGATTCCTTATATATGTTACAATTTAAAAATTACAAATTATTTTTTGTCATATTTACACTCTCTAATAAAACTGGCAAATAAAACAAAGAAACACCAGTATATTTTGTTTCTTTTCCTAAGACTTCTAATACCGGTATTAAAACCGGTATCCAGGTATTACGATCTAAAAAATACCGAATACCGGTATTGAGTTTTTGGTCCGATATTGCCATCCCTGCTTACATCTAGGCAATATTTTCTAATTCTTTGTGACCTAATCTAATTTGATTCCTAATTGACAAATCGTCAACTTTTATATTACAATAATCAGTTACGAAGTATCCACGCCTCACTTTACGTTTAATCAATGACTGCAAGCCGTAGTAGTTTATAAAACCTCTCTCACCTTAACTCGAAAGCTCAATCTTTATATACAAGTCATAATTTGCATACTCACATCTTCTTCGAAGGAAGGCTTTCAATAGATTAAATTTTAAAGACCCATTTTTCCCAAATAGGACTGTTAGTGAGAAGAATTCGAATAGACCCGTGGACAATTTGCTCTGTTTCCAAAAGTTTATAATCTAACTTTGTTTTGATATTCATATTTTTTTGTTCCATAGAACACGGCGTTTTTTTTTCATAATAAAGCTATTCAATCTTTCCATATGTTAATAAATCAAAAATAGTTTTGAGTTTCATTCATACGTATTCAAACTACTATTGAGAAGAACTTTTAAGGACTACCTAAACACCGAGATGGTTCAAACGGCCCTCCCCTGATTTTAATTTGAATTGAAAATATCTGCGATACCTTAGGGTTTTTTCCCAAAAGCTTATGATTGTTCGACCTTAGCCTCCAGCAAACAAGGATGCCTTCCTTTGTGCATTGAAACAATAAGGGATAATTTACATTTGCAGCATCTAGATGGTGTAAACAACATACCCAATATAACCACACTTCCAATTTTTAGGTAGTTGGTCTCGATTTTCTCAAATACTGCCGAAGTGTCCAACTTTCAGAAGCGAAATTCACTGTGTAACAAGCTCAAGAAAATAAAAGATGCTAATCTAAAAATATAAGAAAATCTGACGGTAGTGTGTAACTAACACAGTGATGACGGCATGCGCAATACGTTTCTTACTAGTACAAATTGGGATCAAAAGTCCGCAAAATTAATTTTAGTAATCAAACCAATGTAAATTGAAAGATATCTGCCGCTGAGAATTTCGTTCTTAACTCCAAAAATATTTAAGCAAATTTTTTCTTCGGAACAATAAAAGACCAAACACATTTTTTATTTCCACAAGTTCATTTTTTGCTCTTTTTCATTAGTTAGAAAAACTATGAACATATAAACTTTTCCTTCAATATATTCACAATAAACCAAAACTAAATACCCTATATATACAAAGTATACCAGAAGGGGTTAACAGAGGCTTCGCACATATACTAATTTATACAGCGTGACAAAGTTTTAAGGCTGGGTTTGTACAAAGAAACAGAATCAATAAGTTATTTTTTGTCATGATTTTTTATTACCGGTAAAAACCTCCAACTTAAATACCGTAAAATAAGGTGTTTAACGTGCCCCTATACTTTCGAGCTGTTTTTATTTTGGGGTATATTCGCCGTGTAACGTGCACCCCTTTTTTACTAAGAACTCTGAAGTGTATGTATTCAATGCTCTTATGTTTTGAAGTCGTTTATTCAAAATATTATCCAGGGTTTTGAAAAAATAGTATACTTCTAGAATTACAACTCTTTAGGTTCATAAAGGATGTCATTTTTTTTTAATAAACAGTGTTTCAATCTATGTAGAAGCCTAATTTTTTTATGCTCATTTTTTTTGGAGCTATTATTTTTATACCCGGTGTATAACATGCACCCGTAAATTTCGATACTTTTTTGTGTATTAAAAGTGCGCGTTATACGCCGGATTTTCCGGTATACAATGTGTGACAATTCCCGGATTGCGCATGCCCTAGCCCTTAGGCTTGATGTAAAGGAGTGGGAATAGAATGTAGTTGACCTTGATCCTTCCGGTGCTGGGAAGGGCACGTTTTTCAATCCCTCTATCTATATAACTCAGTTTGTTTTTCACCCTTGTTCGAGTAAGACGCTGTTGTGTCGAAGTGCCGCGATCATGATAAACTTAAAAATCGAGCTGTGCATAAATTTGGAATTCCTCGGAAATTTTTTTTAAAAAACTCCAAATGAATGTTTTAAATTGTTAAAAGGTGTTTGGAGATAATTGCACTTCACATTTTTGAATGGCACAATGATTGTCGGAAGATCGGGAGGTTGTTAAAGATAATGAACGTTCTGGTCACTCTGTAACATCAAGAGCCGGTCATGCTCATCGTTTTTGTTTGATATTAATGGCATTATCAAAATTGAATGGTACCTCAAGCCAAAAAATAAAACAGCAGTACTACATAGAGATCCTGAGAAAGTTTAGAGAAAGAGTAAGAAGAAAAGGCAAGATCTGTAGAGCAACAACACATTGATTTTGCACCAAGACAACGAACGCTCCATGACATTGGGACTACAAGAAATAGGGCTCAATGTAAAACAGTTCTTGGCGGACAAACGCATTACTAAGCTCGAGCATCCACCGTACTCACCGGATCTCGTACCATACGACTTCTACCTGTTTCTTAAAGTGAAAAAATGCATTGATGGGAACACATTTTCAGGTTGTAGAACAAATGAAGGCAGATTTACTGAAGATGGTGACACCTAATGAGCCGCAGCCCTTTTTTGAAACTCGTATGCAGCTATGTATTGGTAGAGTATGTTGAAGAAGATTAGAAGGTATCTGCACAATTTTTTCAGTCCGGTTGCTTTCGTGTCACACCTCGTACTTTTGTTATAGGGGTTTAGTAATCGTTCTAATTGCGGTTAATTCACTTTGTGGAAAGACCTTCATAACACTTGAAGAAGCTATTCAAATTGTCAAAATATCAAAATACCTTTTCAGCTTCCTGCCTAGATTTTGGGAATAAAAAATCAAGACTACTAAATAAGAAAAATAGGATGGAAGATTTAAAACCTAGACGTAATTTTTTGCCAAAACTCTACGAACAATGATTTATGACTGTTATGTCCGTCCTCCTTCTTCATTGCCAAGCCATCTGATTTATCCATTCGTACTTGGTTTTCTCTCACTGAAAAATATTATAATACACGTGCTCTTTCTCCCTTTTTTTTTTTTTTTTTTGACAGTGTTCTTTTGTAAACGGGTTTATTTATTTACTTATTTACAAACGGAAAAAAGGTTCTTTATTGTATAATTTTTAACACTGTCATCTAAATCTAATTCATTCCATTCCACTTAGTTTTGCAAAACGTTGCATTATTGAGTATGAAACTATTTTGTGGAACCCAGAATCATAAACAAGGTAACACATATAAAGAAGAAAAAATTTTAATGTTATTTTATTATATTACAGTAAAAGAGAATTTCAGGAAATTACTAAAAAAAAAGGCTGTCTGGCTCCACATTTATTTCAGTTTCCGTCTGGTAGATGTGAGACTCGCGTTGGAAAATACGGCTGTAGAAGCTTGTGGTCATATAAATTCTATAGAGAATTTGAATCAATTTTACATAAACATTTATATAGTTTTTTTTTCAAATTTTTATTTTGATTTATGGAATTTCTGGTTATGCTTCTTGGAATCCCAGGGTTCCGTGGAGCACAGTTTGAAGATCATTGATATACACCAGTGGTCTTCAAACTGTGTTCCATAGAGCTCTGGGGTTCCACAAAGCATATCAGGTATTCCATGAGTTAATTTAAAAGAAATGACTCATTTGAAAAGAAAATTCTATTCTTAAACTAAAACTCGAAAATTATAAATATGTATGAAAAATAGATTCTCTAAAAAACTTTATGGCCACAAGCATCTAAAGCCGTGCTTCTCAAAGTGGATCCCATGGAGGGACAAAATAAAATCGATGCCGGATACCCTCTATTTTTATTAATTTCCTAGAACTTATAATATAAAAGAATATTAAAACGTTTTTTCCTTATATGTACTACCCAAACTGTAAATATTTTGTTGTTTATATGATCCTGGGTTCCGCAACATAATTTTATACTTCTTCCACGTACCACTTCAATGTGCAAAAAGACATTTAAGTTGATAAATTTGCAAAGATTCAATATTAGTTTTGCAGAGGTTTACCCAAAACCGGAAAACTTGGGAAGGGGACTAGGTGACAAAAAGTTTGGGAACCTCATTACTACATCAACTTAAGTATCCGGAACAACCCTCGTAATAGTGAATTCTACCATTGACGTCGAGCTGCTAACTTCCAGATAAGCGAAAAAGAACTTAGACAAGTCCGCCCCTTTGATTTATGCAGTCCATCCTAGTCTTCCATTCTGAGCACAGGTATATTGCTAACAAGTTTATCTTATTTTCATCATTCGCAATTCTAATTTTTGTCCCTTTGTATTTAATAGAATTTTCTTATCGGTATCACAATCAGTTTCTACCCGTCCTTCTTAGCAATAAGCGCATGTCTCGCTTACGCTCGCTCTAGAACTAACTTTCACTTATTTGCCACCGTAATTTCACAGCTAGAAAAGTGCAATGGGAAAAAAATTTAAGCTAAATGAATTGAATGCAGGGAAGTGATTGGCTGTCACTGTCGAAAAAGTTTATATTTGGGAAATTTCTGTTAGAAATGTCCAGGTCTGTTGTATATGTTACCATGAAGTGGAAATGTGCAGAGGTTTTACCTGAATCACCACAATAAGGGTATAGATGAAGACCATAGAACATTGAAACTGAGGAGAATTGTAAAAGCAAATTGCATGGTTTCGGTAGAAAAATTTCTTCAAGCATTCCAAGATGCAACATCATTACATTGACAGTTTGTCAGAAACTTCGGAACATTTTGATTTTCATAGCAGAATTGTTGTTTTTGAAGCAAACATTATCGCTACACCAATGCCGCGCGTTGCCTACAGTAATGAAAAAATTTTGCCTTGAACAATAACGTCACTTGTTATGGAGCGACCAATCAAGGTGTTGTGTATGATGGACCAATTTAAACAAAAGAGAGCAATTGACTCAATAAGAATAAGAGTTCGCAAATGAAATAAGATATGAAACTTTAGAATATATATGAATATGAGGAATAACAAATGACAGAAAAGGAGTTTTGATATATTACATCGTAATGAGCCCTAAGTTTCTTACCGCCAAATCATTGTGAACATAACATTTCGTTGCCATTAGTATTCTGCTCAACTTAAGATTCGATGACAATTAAATGCTTAAGGTGACTGACTACGCTCGGAACCATGTTTCCATGCTTTTGAAAAAATGTGTAAGGGATTTTTTTGGGATATTTAGTGTTACTTAAATTAAAATATACGTGTGAAATTGTTTTAAGAATATTATTACTTTAAAAAAATATTTAAATGCAATTTATTGGCAAAGACATTATCTTTTTGTGAAAAATATTTCTATAATAATAATTTAACCTAGATATAGTTAAAACTTTTATATAGAGCCTGAACTACAGGATTATTGAAATATATAATTTATAGAAGTGGATTTATTCATACTTTAATATATCAGAACTAAAGAAGTTTTAAGAAAAAATAAATTAAATGTAAAAAAACTTTTTTAAGAACAAGCTTTTATTTAAACGCGCTAAAAAGAATAAAATAAACTTTTCCTTTAAAACTTTTTTTACTATCAACTTATAACGTCATTACACAATTTATATGATATAAAAGCTTGTCGCAATATTTAAGTACTCATATTTACTTAGTTTGAATTTTTAAAAACCAAAATCAATCAGGTCAAGTTATTTATTTTACTTGTTTATCTATACAGGTAAATCTCGCGACAAGCTTTATATCATATAAATTGTGTAATGACGTTATAAGTTGATAGTAAAAAAAGTTTTAAAGGAAAAGTTTATTTTATTCTTTTTAGCGCGTTTAAATAAAAGCTTGTTCTTAAAAAAGTTTTTTTACATTTAATTTATTTTTTACTTTTTAGTTATCGCTGGACAGGTTTCTCAGCCTGTTCAACTCATTGAACGCTGGTTCGCCATCCCTGGTATAGCTGAATTAATTCTCGCAAAATGGTATTAGACTAAAAACACAATTTTTTTAAATCCGTAATTTTTAAGCAATTTTTTCAATCTTCATGCAGATTTTGGGTAACATTGTTCTACACACGAAAAAAGGTTTAGTGAGATTATCTTCATAAATGACAAAGTTATTAAATGTTTAATTAAAATTTTGACTATTTTTTGAAAAACTTAAAGAATATATTATTTATTTGAAATATTTTGAAGATAAGGGATGTATTTCTCTAACATATTAGAAGAAAATTTTAGTTGTTTATTAAAAACTTCAAAAGGCATTTAAATATTTGTATTAATCAATAAAATGCTTAAGACTAAAAACGCATTTTGTAATCAAAAAAGAAAGTTTTATCAAATAATGATAATTTTTTGCTGGACATTGAATATCTTCTACGTAAGAATCTATTTTTTTTTAATTACTCAGATCATCTTTAGAAACTTGATTTTGAAAAAATCAATAATTAAATTCAAATAAAATTAACAGATTCTATTTGTAATTAAATTTAAGGACACATGTCGTAGTGTGTGTTTAGATTACTGGTGATAAAATGAGGTATATTTTAAATTACTCGTAGGCTTAAAATTAGAAAATTTCTTTAAAAAATTACTTCATTTTATTGTAAAATTATTTTTTTTAATCGAAAATATATTGCATTTCTAGATAATATTTTTCTCTTATTGTTTTCCTAGCGGATTCCTTTTTGATGGTAAGATACATAAAAAAATGATCTTTCCGATTCTGTAATTATTTTTGTCCGTGTTTCATAGATTAAAGTTAGATAAATTATTTAAAGAATTTCTTCAATACTCCATCTCAGTTTGACTTGGCAGCGTTGAGAAAGGTATACAATGTACCAATCTACTTGAAAAATAGCTCTACTTTTTTGTTTTGAATTTAAATCCAAGGAAATAGATAGAAATTTGTAAAAAAAATTGCATACGTTGTAGAAATTAGATTATTTTTACGTTGTAGAAATGTAATTATTTTTTAGACAAAGTTAATTAATACTGTCAATAGCGCAACGTTATGAAATTCCAGTTTGGCTGAAAACCGATTTTCGACGCCAACTTTTGTCATTGTTGTAACAATAAAATTATTACAACAATGCAGATATATCCAAGTTGGCGCCCAAAACTAGTTTAACGTTTTTAATTAATATCTTTTTAATTAATTGCAATATCGGAATATAAATGGTCAAAACATGCATTGTCATCCAAACTAAACGTGTATACAAAATTTCAGCTCAATGGGAGGAAGATATCAGCTTCAAAATTGAGTTGCAAGATTCCACCCGAACAAATTACATACATACATACATACATACATACATACATTGTAAGTTAAATAAAAGCTTTTAATAAAAAGAAATGTGCTAAAAAATTGGCAGTTATATAGACTGCCGATAGAAGTGAAAACTTTGAACTTTTAGTATTAAAATTTGAAATTTCATAATGTTTGATTCAAAATTATCAACATCAATCTGGTTTTCGCATCTATTCACACTTTAAGCAACAATTATATGCATGTTTATATGGTTTTTATTATTCAGATATATTACGGCTGTCCAAGATCCCATGACAAAATATAAATACAATTCAATTGAAATAACAATTAATATACAATCATATTATTTACGGATAATATTTGTATTTACTTAAATTTCAATGTACTTGATTTTTAACATTATTTTAATTGTTTGCATCATTGTCATCATGAATTTCAACAATACTTAGACTTTTTGTACTTTTGCAGCGGTTAAATATTAGAAAATAAATAATACAAAATTTTCAAACGCCAGAATAAATACGAAGATTTAAAATAATATAAAATTTTCAAACGCCAAAATAAATACGAGTATTTGAAATAATTTTCTGTTATTTATTTTTTATCTTAAAAATATTAGTTTATTTATTTAGTACTCACACTATTGTACTGCACAATGATTCTTCAATTAAACGATTCAAATAATAATCAAACAAAAACACTATTTCAACAATGCACAGTATATACACATTGAAATTTTCACTAAATCCATTCAATTTCACTTGTAAGATATACACAGCCCTATACGTCAGCTGTATAGCTACAGATTTGCTGCTATAAGCATGTCGGTGACGCGAACGCACGAGATTTCACCCATCCAAAAAATGTCTAAAGCGAACAGCACACTGCGCATGCGCCAGTAAGAGCATGTCGGTGACGCGAACCCATAAGTTTTTCCCTTACCAAAAAGTGTCCAACGCCGCTAAAAAAGTTTTCACTTCAAAAACTTAAGACTTCTACAAAGATCGGAATACTGTTTATTTAAAAGAAATATCATGCATTATGAACTTAAAAAAAAGGGTTGTTTTTCTAGAAATATACTATTCTTTTCAAAATCCTTGGATAATACCACGAACAAATGGCTTTAAAACATAATAGCATTGCTAACGTACATTGCAGGTTCCTGCGTAAAAAAGAGGGTGCGCGATATAACGCGTATATACGAGGGGTGATCAGAAAAAAAGGTTATAAGACGAATAGATAAATATTAACAGTAGACAGAAAATACAAAAGGGGATTAAGAGGCATACATGTCTATCACATTTCGACATAATCACCAAGTCTATTTAGGCATTTATCAGAACGTAGAACCAAACAAGTTGTTCTACCTTCTGATAAATGCCTAAATAGACTTGGACCAAGGCGGGTTAAGCTCTTGGTAGAAGTCAGGTCCGGAGGATGTTTTCACAGTACTGTCTTGGAATATCGCAGCACATCAGAAACGATATGCTGCACGCTACCATAGCTCAGTCCCAGCTCTGACGAGATTTCACACGGATTACACGTCGATCATTTTGAATCATGTCTTCAATTCGTGCCATGTTGATTTCTGTCGTTGAAGAATTTGGTCGGCCACTACCTTCTATATTGCGGCTTTCGTCATCCTGTCTGCCTGATTGAAAAGAGTGACATCATTTCGTTACATGTTGTCTGCTCATTGCTTCTTCACCACAAACTTCCACGATTTAACTGTGAATGGCAGATGCAGACACATTCTTTGCCCATGAAAATTGAATCACGACTCACATTTCCAAACGAGAGCAATTTCCTAAACATCTTGCCATTTCAATCGCCCTGAACCGTCTGGGAACTTTCACTACCTACCCAAAAACCAGTTGTATAATAAGTAGCGCCATTTGTCTCCACTCTGGGGAAACAAATTTCTCCACAAGCATTAAATGCTGTGGCTTGTAACCTTATTTTTTTTATCATCCCTCGTACCTCAAAATTAAAAAATGCAGCTTAAAATAATAGGTGCGCGTTATAAGCCGGATTTTACGGTAGTTTAGTCTAAGATTGTCTCATTTGTACATTCACGATGCTTTGAATATTTATCAAAATACCATCTAATTTTACAGCATTTTGATAGCAGGTTCAGAAAGATTTATTATATTAATACAGTTCTCATGCAAACTCTCAAGCTAAAGTTCTGTGAATTACACTCGATTAAACTTAATTTGAATGCAATCAGTCATTTTATGTATCTTAAAATCAGCAAATGTCCTTTCTTTACTTCTCAGACTTGCTCTTATTTTTACCCACTTAAACAGTCTAGAAGACATATCACACATGCACAAAGTTTTCCGATTTCACAGTCAGATTATGTATTGATAATAATTTGAATGCAACAGCAAGCTGGAAAAAGCGTTATATATAACTGTATTTTAGTCATTTTAAAATATCTAAATGGAACGAAATATTTTTTATATTTCATTCGAAGTAGGAAGAAGTCAACTAAATCACAATGTTATGCACGAATTATTTTTTCAAAAAGCATGCACATTGAATCACACACACATGTTTAAGTTTTTATAAAATCCATCTCAACGCTGATCATCTAAAGATGTAATTTTTGTTTTTGTTATGAAAGGAAAAATTCGAAATTTAAAAAGAGATTTCCTGCTTTTAAAATCACTGTGTAGCTTAACCTCTTTATACTTATGCAAATATTACAGATAGGGTTTCTAAACAATAAAATACTTTGTTTTGTGATCTTAGAGGAAAAATTCCAGAATTTATCATGACTAGTATTTTGAATTATTCAAAGTATGCAACATCTTAAAAATAAACACAAATCGGAACTACTTTAGAGGTTCAAAATTTTCGTCAGGTTCAACCAATGCCATCAGTGAATGCAAGTAATATGAAAAATATGACAATATTTAAACGTAATAAAAGAAAAAACATTTTTTTTCTATATTTGTGCGTGTTGATTTTGGGTTAAAAATGATTTAGTTCTTGGATTAACATAAGATTCTTGGACTAACATAACTTTCGTAAAAATAGTTCAAAAGGTCTTCGACTTTATATTACTTTTATAATATATTTTTTTTTATTCCAGCATACAGAAAACATCGGGGTTTTTATTGATATCTATTGCAAAGACACGAAACATCAGTGTTACGAATTTGACAATGAAAAATATGGGGGGGAAAATTACCTAAATAAATTTTTTTATCATTAAAAATTTAATCTCTTTTTTTACTTCTAATTTACGAAAAGCATTTGTGTGTGAACACCAAAGGGTAAAAAAAATTATATCAAGAAAAGATAGAATACAATTCAATTATCTTAGGAAAAAGGTTTTAAAAAACGACATATTTTTTTGAAAAAATTGCCGTTTGTTTTCACATGTTAAAACATTTAATAAATATTAATATTTTAAAATATATTTTACAATATTCTATTTCCGTATACATTTTAGAAACCAATTAAGTACGGAAGTCGAGAATCGTCTGCATTTTATAATTTGAATTCATCTAAATAAGAAAGTAGAAAATATAATGCTTATTTTTCTCAAATATATTAAAAATAGTTCTTCAATCTCTAAAAGAGGAGGGAAATTACATTCAAAGTAAAAAGACACGCCATTAAAATTATTATTATAATCTACAGAAAACCTTCACAAATGAATCAATTTGTTTCTATTGAAGTTAAACAAAATTATAAAAACTGCCACAAACGAATAAAAATGAAAAAGCTAATACAAAATGATCACTGTATAAGTCACTGATTCTTCACCTTTTTTGTTGTTGTTGTTGTGGTATACTTTTAACAATTTCAAAATCTGGCAGCGCAACTAACAATAAAATAAGTTAAAACGAATTTTATTTATCTATATAATGCACTATGCAAAACAATTTATGATAATAACTTACAATTTTAAATAAAATAATATGTACGACAAAGACAACAAAATATTTTTGAGTCATTAATTACAAATTAATTATACGAATACATTTAATGCGAAATTTGAGCCTGATGATTTTTGATAATTTCGTTTATATTAGGTCGTAAAAATGATAATGTCACTCTCATTTCGTCATCTACATTGAAAAGACTCGATTTTTTTTTGTTTGTTTGTTAAAGCTGAAGATATGAATTCACACAAATAAAACGCAGAAAACTGTAACAATATTTTTAAAAGCTTTTTTGGTATTATATGAGATAATCGCTCTAGTTTTAATCCAAAATAAATGGACTCTTCTGAATATTTTGAAATTAAATCTCGATTATTACAGAGCGAAATTAGTTCTTCCTCTTCATTCAATGTTAATTCATATACAGATGTATCCGTAATCCCAAATGGATTAAGAACTCAATCAATTTTTTTTTCAATCTAAATTTGGAAAAAGTAATGAATAACTCTCTCCTCTAGTGTGGTCAAATGGTCAATAAATGGTTTATTTCTAAAAAACGGCTAAATGATTCGCTTCCAGATTTTTTTCTAAGTATAATTAATAATTTTTTTTAAAAAATCGTACTGTAGAACATTTTTCATATTTCACGAGGTTTATATGACATTGCACAAAACTGCACTCAATTACTGCCGACTCACAATTCTGAAAGATCAGAGATGACCACAATGATACCTCTCTCCTTACGTCTGTACAGCGTAATGAGAATATTATGAAATTCTATTGAATTTAACGACGAACATCTCCTTTCTCATTATTTCATACAATGGAACCGGCAACTCAACTTGCGATAGACGATATTTGGACTTATCACCTTAGTCTCAAACACCTTGTCTCTCCGCATGATGCAATCAAATTTCAAACGTGAAACACACAATCAAAAGTTAAGTCGTTTTCAACTAATCAGATTACTATCCGGTTCAGATTTGTTTTAAATACACTGCTCAAAGCAATTATAATGGACATCAAGTGTAAAAAAGGCCTGTAGAAATTGGTCAAAAGCAATCAATTCTTATTTTTTCTCCCCTATAGAAACTCACCCCCCTCGTCGTCGATTTCCGCAAAACCCGTTCTTAGTGGACCTCTACTCAACTGAAGAAACACACTTGCCTAATTCCAAGTCTGTAAGTCTAATTGTTCAAAAACGGGAATTTTTGTCTACAACGCCTTCGCAATCTCATTTGGGAGTCAATTTCCACAAGACCCTTTCTTAGCGAATCTCTACTCAACAAAAGAAACAAACATGCCAAATTTCAAATCTGTAGGTCTAATAGTTCCGATGATCTCGCAGTAAGTGATTTATTCGGTCGATTTCCTCTTAATATATATATATATATATATATAGTGAATGAGTGAATATTAACGTCCCACTATTCAGCTACGAGGGCTTTTGGCGACGGACCTCGTCATTTTGAACCATGGTCAAGTGACGAGGACGACCCCAGAACTGGTACCCCCTCTCCTAACTTCCACACCACACCAACAGGAGGACGTCTCGAATCTCAACATTTTAAAATGCATTGGCTCCCCCTGCACGGCGGGCAATGGCGTAATGGAGAACACTAGGGTCCCTCTGCAAAGTCAGGTTTTGGGCCCCAAGCTTAAATACGTATTTGGAGTCAATCAGATTTTGGGTCCCGTAGAATCCCTTCCCCCCATGATGCGGGGGGGGGTGTAAGTTACGCCACTGACGGCGGGTCTTCAGCGGTACAAGGTTCGAACTCAGGACACGCCATTCGCGAGAATATATATGCAGAAAGAGAGAGATTATGAGAATCAATGAGCATCATTCTGAAGTACGTCGCAGATACACTTGATAAAAATTACATTACATAAAAAGCATGCAAAACTACACAGACTTTTTTTCTGTTTATTTTTATCCGCTCTTCATAACAATGAACACGCACACAAGAGAATTCACTGCTGGTACAAGCTAGGTCAAACTATACTTTACACGATACCCATCTGACAGATTCACAATCAAGTCATATTTAACACGAAGATAAATTTATCACAGTGACATAAATATCACACAGAAGTGTCTCAGCTCCTTTTTTTATTATTAGTTTTATCGCACTTTTGACTTTTCCAGGAATTGTTTCACTTACGGATCACTCCATGAAAAATCTTCCAGAATAAAGACAACAATAAATAAAAACTGGAGTTATTATCTAGCACATTATCTGAGATGGGTGACATTTTCACAACTCGGATAATACCTATAACATATCAAGATAATCTGAATAAATAATGTAATCAAAAAAGAGCCCCCTTTTCACTACTAATTTAACAGATAAATCACCCTACAATTTCCCTTTATACTTGTAATTTTTGTTAATATCACATTAAAATCATACAATGAATTACTAATGACATACCATGGCATTTCTGTATTATAGATAAAATTTGACGATAACCCCTGATTCGATATCTTGATTTCTATACTGTCATGTGTTAAGTTGCATAAATCTAATTGAATTCAATGAACAAACGCTTCCATTCATTCGCATGATAATTTTCGATGAAATCGAAGATTGCAACTTATAAGCCACACACACAAACCACGAAATTTACAATATTATCAATTATTTAAATTATTTACCTTTTCTCTGAGAAATAATAGAAGTAACTAAATTTTATTGCAACGATTAGTGCATATTACAACATATTTTGTCAACCTACGAAAAAACGATAGATAAAAAAATAAATGTACAATGAAAATCGTTTAACACGAAACTGAGGGGAGTGAAATACTTTATCGTGTTAAAAGATATTGCCATATATTCAACAAAATTAAGTTTATTAGATTATCCAATGGGCTGCGGATTGGTATTTTTACCATTGCATCCCCAAGAGCTGGTATCACTCTATAGTGCGGCGCCGTATAGGCGGATAACAATCGCCGAAGGTAACTTTGACGCCCAGTTTCCTACACAGAGGGAGACACCTGAGCTCTGACGTTGCGAACTTGTACCAGGATTTAATTTTGCCGAGAGCGCCCAAGCCAAACAGACACTCTAAGGATCTTTTACATGCCATATAATCATACGACATGGCCGCTGTCGATTTTCTGCATCACGAAAATCTACCGACTTGGGCCGGGGTCAAAACCGCAATCTTGGCTGCAATCACGACAAACCAACTACGCCACCCAGCCGGCTCATTTTATTTACATAGATGTGTATATTTGTAAGTATTTAATAAAAATCAATGAAACAAAAACATTTATTGAATTTTTGGAAAATAATCTTATATCTTTATTTGCCTTGCGTTTTTTAACATCGAATTCTCAATGTATTGTTCAATATCATCCATTTTGTTGTTCATTTCACCATTGGAATGTGCGTCTAAATAACTGCGCATACTTTTCAAGGTGTTCCTCATTTTGGATGACGAGGGAACAGGAACTGCAGAATTCATTTCATTTTCGAGTCGGAATCTGTATCAATGATATTTTTTGAGCTTTGAACAAACTCCAAAATGTCTTTCCCTACCATAATTGGTGCTGCACACCCATTACCATCATCTACTGCAACGAATTCTTCCAATAATACAGTAGTACAGTCCAATGCGAATAAAAAAATCCGACTTTCACAGAAGAAAAAAAAAGTGAAAAACTGCACGAAAATAAATAGTAGTTTCTCGGGACCATTGTATTATTTCGTGTAAAACGATATTTCGTCTTAAGCGTTTCCGCGTGTTTGACGTATTTCGCTTTATATCTAATGCGTTGTTGTTGTTAATGCTACCAGTCTGACGTAATCAGATCGAGGCCCACGAAATTCATCATGGCATCGGGATATATTGTACGGCTCTCATTAGCCGAAGCTTTGAGCGCCATTCAGGTGACAGTACGATTTGGCTCGATTCCACCCCAATTTTGAGGGAGAACACCCTGGGAGTGGTCGGGGCCTTCCACCTCTCTTCCCTTTCCGCCATCCTCACGAGAGGACTTGCGGCTCAACGGCTATTTAGCGTACCCCCCTGCCGCGAAGGGGCACTATACATTAACAAACATCTATGCCTTCTCCGGGATTCGAACCCAAGCCCTACGGCATAGAAGTCAGTGTCGCTAACCACTATACCGGATGGGCGACTAATATCTAATGCGTAACAGAAGGATGGGACATGTTCATAGTTGGATGGTTGATTGTTTATTAAGGTCAAAGCAACAAAGAGGGGTATTTGGAACAGCTCTCGTAATTCTGAATTACATTTAAATGAGAGAAAGACGAGGGATTTTGGCGATGGACCTCGTAATTTTAAATCATGATCAAATGGAATCATGGAACGACACTTGAGCTGGCACTTCCCTAACCAAACTTCCGCGCTACCCCCAATGGGAAGACAATGAGCCTCAACAGATTTAATGTGTATCAGCCCCTCCACACGGCGGGTCTTCAGTGGCACTAGGCTCGAACTCATGACACTTTGGCCTGAGTCCGTGACCTTGACCCCTAGGATACCACAGTCACTGACCTGCTCTTTAATATCAGGCCAAAAATATTATCGCTTCTAAAATTTCAGTAACGTAATATTTCAGAAATTTCAGTAATGTAATATAAATTCAATGCAATTTATTTGTTAAATTGAGACAGAATTACTTTCTCCTTTCTCCCTTTCGATTTTTTAAAATGCTGCAAACACTTTTTTAAGCTCTAGATATTCGCAATCAAAATAATTTGTGGCATAAAAAATAGTATCCCATATCAGAGGGAAAATTGCTAATAAGTAATGTTCTTACTTTTCACTCTTTCGTATGCAGCGTATCGAAATCAAATACTTTTTATCTACCATCAAGCAACAAATTCAATACGAAGTAGTAACAAAATGACAGATCCATTATATTTTATTACAGTGAAGCTTTTTTTTTTATCTCACTTTTTATTCCAAACCGTAAATCGACATTCGCTTGCATTTTAATTTTAAATAACAGCAAGAACTGTAAATAGGCTAGTGATGTTCACATCCAAAAAGGAGTTATTTTAAGGGGAAATACATATGCATCTCACACACAAAGTTCTCTGTATTACCATAAATCTTCTCCAATTATTCCAGATAGTGAAGATAGATATCCTCCTTTTTCTGTCTACAAGCCATGTTGCCAATATTCAAAGGCAAAATAAAAAATGTCAATAAAATTTTCAAAATAAGAAAAAGAATAATTCTAACATAGATAAGTAGCAAGTTTGGTAATATATAATCTATATCCATAAACAATATTTGTTGAAAGAGTTCACAGTATTTATTCTATTTAACTCTTACACAGAAATCCGAAGTTTGCCTAAAAATTCGAACTCAATCAATAAATAAATCTTTCATTGAAATTTATAAAAATCGTCTGATAATTTTCTTTGCATGAAAAAATTCTGTATTTCAATTTTTCTGTTATTTGAGATATAATGAATCAGAGCAGATTTAATCATTGTTTTGGAATTTTCGACTGCATCGTGTATGGAATTTATTCTCCACAAAAAAATCCAAAATAGATTTCTCAAAGCATTCACCTTATTTACAGAACAATAAGATAAATGCGGGAAAAAATGATAAAATTCAAATTTTAAAAAAAATAATCGCAGATTCACATTTTTACTAACTACGTAACACTAAAGTGGAACAAAGACTAAAAAATATTTTGAAAATGTTTTTATACTAATGCATTAAATAAAGTTGTAATTGTATTTTTATTAAAAAAATTTTAAAGCTATAAAATATAAGATCGAACAGCATAAAGTGAAATACGTTTAACGCGAAAAAGCTTAAGATGAAATAACAGGTAACAGGAAATAATACAACTGCCCCAACAAACTAATATGTATTTTCATGCAGTTTTTTTCTCTTTACACGAAACGATTTCTTTTCTGAAAATGAACAACATACGGAAATCACCAGCCGGATTGGACTGCCCTATTGTATTATCGGAAGAATTCATTGCAGTCGATGTTGAAAATGTGTGTGCAGCCCCAAATATAGCAGACAAAGACATTTTGGAGTTCGTTAATTTTGGAGCTGAAAATATATTATTGGTGCAGATTCCGACGATGAAAATGAAATGAATAATGCAGCTCCTGTTCCCACATCAACTGAAATACGGAACGTCATGAAATGTATGCGCAGTTATGTGACTCACATTCTAATGGTGAAATGAATAGCAAAATGGATGATATCGAACAATTTGTTAACAGTTTAATGATAAAAAAAAATTTGTATTAAATCTCTAAGTTTTTGTGAATGTTTTTGTTTCATGATTTTTATTAAATCTAGGCATATGTAAATAAAATAAACTCTAACATACAAATTTAATTTTGCTGATGTACGTTTTTTTTTTTTCAATATCCTTTAACACGAAATTTTTTTAAAACGAAAACATATTTGAGGTTTTTCTGGTTTTGTGTTAAGAGAGATTTTCACTGTATTTTAATAATTTTAAGCATATTTATTGAGGAGGGTACCCTTTTTTTTGCACATGAAAATTATTTGAATTTCACATAAATTCTAACCAATACTTTCCATATGGAGAAAATATTCAAATTTATGCGGAAAAATTCACATATGCAGAAAACAGAAACCCCTCTTTGAAGAACTTTTTCAAATAAAAAGTGAAAAAAATTCCCAATCAACTGTTTCAAAATCTACAGGAAGCCAAACAGAATCCCTAGGGGCTCCTTAGTTTGCCTAATCCTGGATTACACTTCTGAAACAAGTTCCAAACGTCAACTATCAAATTTCATGGTTTCGAAAAACTGTTAGCATTATCTCCAAAACTTTTGAAATCATCAAATTTCCAGCTTTAACTTTCGATGATTGCTTTTTCAGTGCGATTGATTGATTAATTAGAAGTAAAAATTCCCAGATGAAAATAGAAGAGGGCTTTGAGAAAAAAAATTTATACGAGTGTATTTATTTTAAGAAATACAATCCCTTAATAAAACAATTTATGTTCTCGATATATATATATATATAGTCGGACCCCAATTTATCGATCCCCAATTTCACGAATTTCGCGATTAAACGAATTTTTCTCTTTCCCCCATTAAAATGAAAGCAAAATCCCAAGTTAACGAATAATAAACTTCGAATTAACAAATTATCAACAGCTGAAATTTTTTTTTATTACTTTGTATTGAAAAAGATTGCCTTTTTTTTTTCAAATTACGGTAGAACGCGTCGTTTATCCGAACGTTTATTATCCGGAGCGTCAAATATCCGAACTAAAGTCTGAATACGTTTTCGAACAGTGCAATCAATGCACAACAGTTGTTTCGCGTGTGGCCAAAAAGTGACAGGAAAATCCAAGGTGGGGGGATATTTTGGGAATTTCAGTTGTGTGTGATTTGGTAAACATCTGCGCGAAATATTAGGTCAGTTTGTTTCCAAGTGAGGGGTGTATACGTTTTCTTTTGTTGAGTTGTGAACTGAAATGGCTTCGAATGTAAAACGAAAGCGCAACATGTAGAGAAAAACATAGAGACAAAACTTGAAATATTGAACCGTTTCGCGAAGGGAGAAGTGGAGCGTCTCCAGCACAGTTTTATAATGTTGGAAAGGCAACGATTTCTGACATAAAAAAAGCCGAGAAACAATTATAAATTTTGCGTCAAAACTTGACTCTGAACATAGTGCGAAGAAAAGGAAAACCAAGAGGGAAGCAAAAGGAGAAGAATGTGGATTTCAAGTGCTAAATGATGACGAGATTGTGACTTCCGTCCAAGAAGAATCCGACCCTGTCGACGATGAACGGATGAAGAGGACAACAACAACAACGAAAGTAGCAAGGGTCCATCAAATGCTGACGCGTTTCTGCGTTAGAGACAGCTATGGAGTGGTACGAACAACACTCAGGGTGCTGTCCTACTCAACTACTGCTGCTCAAGAGAATCAGAGACCTTACAAAAAACGAAGCTGTACACTGGTACAGCGAAAAATAAGGGATTATTTTTCACAATAAAGGTAAAATTGCGACATTTTGCACCTATTTTGCTTTTTCATCAAGCACGTTTCCCGCATGGGATGATTTTCAATATTCGTATAGTGTCCTGTTTCATAAACTGCATGGATCGCATTCGGATTTCGGTAATCCGAATGGAGTCCGGTCCCAATTGATTCGGATAAACGACGCTCTACTGTGCTTATCCTTTTTGTACGTAACAGATAAAGACTTTTACGAGCAGTGAATTTCGACGGGAAAAGGTGCAGACCCTTATTAGACTTTAAAAGTGCAGATGAGTCATGAGTGCAACCTATTGTGGGAGTTTTGAATGGGAAAGGAATTACTTTTCTTATTTCATCCCGCTTTTTTAAGATTTTAACGTTGCATTTGATGATGGACAGACTATATGTGCAACTGAAGTTGAGGAAATTTTTGATTTGTCGAACCCAATGAATAGCGATTTTGGTGCAGAAGTTGATAATGAAACTCCTATCAAAACTGGCCCATTTCCCAATGCTTTAAATTGTTTGGAAACTGAAAACATACCTCATGCAGCAGGATGTAAATGAAGCGGTATAAAGTTGAAAAAGAACTCTATCGAGTCAAAAATCTAAAAGATTGCCAAACAACTCTCTATCGGTTAGTATTTTAAAACTTTCAATTAAATGGTGTGTAACTTCTAACTATGAATATTTTTTGTGTAATTGCTAATTATAGAATTTTTTAAAAAAATAAGTGCAAAAAAATGTATTTTGTTTGGGCCCTGATATAAGGAATAACCCCGAATTAACGAACAAAATGTTCGGTCAAGATAAATTCGTTCAATAGGGTACTGTTAAATAGGGGGCTGTCTGTATATAAAATTCAATATATCTTAAGTCTATTGGGAGCTGTTGCTCACAAGTGTTTTTAGATTTGATTAATTGTTTTTAACGTTTGAAATTTTTCAACACCAAAAGAATTTTTAACATTTATAGATGTTTCTATCTTTATTTTTGGCTGGGAAGATTGCTAAGGATTAAGTTTAGTACTAGTTACTAAGCTAGATTACGCTTAGTACTAATTACTAAGCTTAGTAAACTAGTTTAATCCCACTTTTTGGTACAGAATTGCATTTATTGACGTTGGTTTCCTGGATTTTGAAATTTTATAACTAATTATTGTCCTTTTTCTTTTGTAATTTATTTGCATTTAATTTTACTATATACAATTTTAAATCAGATGTGCCTCAGAAATTTTAAAGGTTTGACCTGT
>BMAO01000399.1:0-30041 GCA_019973975.1 Trichonephila clavata | reverse complement strand
AAATTAAAGCCCAGACTATATATACATAAAAAGCATAATCAATATAGAGTTTTCAAATGTGGAATAGAATTACCTGAAATTAGGAGTCAATTATTATTATATATAAGTAAATCTTAGACCTTAAAAAGTGACGCCTGAATCTTCTTTGCAATCATGGCCTAAAAATGAACAGCCCAATTTTTTTTAAAATTCTTTTGCCACATTGAAATAAGAATTTGAAATGAGTCCTCATTTAAAATATCTGAAAGTATCATTGTAATACAATCTCGTATAAAACAATTAGAAGCTCGAACAGAATAACTGGAAATTTGAAATTTCCGTTCAGCTGTTCTTTTTAAACAAAACGAATTCAAATTATTATTCCATTTTTATTCAAATAAAAAAAAATCATTTATTTCCCTTCCCTATAACTCATGAGACGGAATGCAATTCTAGTGATTATGCAAAAAGTCACTTCCACTGCCAAAAAATATAAAAGCATACAGCGAAATTGTTATAAAGTACATAACACAGGAAAGATTCCTTGTATCCTCCCTTACAACAAAAAGGAACAGTCGGAGAATATCACCAATAGAACAGCTCTCCATCCCGTTCAAAGTGAACTGAGTGTATGAGAAAAATTACACCCTGAATCTGAATCGTCTCACAATAGACACAGGGATCAAGCCGAGAATAGACTCTATAGACATCGGGGGTACTCCTCACTCTAGAAGGGTACCCCTGCACAAGTGGAAGAATAATACTTACTCTTTCACCTGATCGTGATAAATCGAATGTAGGGGTGGATTACAAGTCCCTCCTACGCTCTTTTATGGAAAACGAGAGGGGTGTTTTTGATACTGTCTTGTCTCTGTGTCATCTTTGAACTCTGGCACAATATGTAATTTATCGTCTGGCGTATGCAGACATGTGCGATGAGTAACTGTAACTGAGTTTGTCTTTTGTAAGCTAAATAAAATCGTAGAGGTTAAATGTTCTACCGTTCTTTTCATAGACACGAGGCTATGCTATTCTAATTTTGTTTGGTTTATTATGTTAATATTGGTATACGTGCAATGACACGTGTCTTTTGTAAATAAAAGTGGACTATGCAAACAATGTTAACTATTTTGAAATACGGATATTAACAGCCGACTGTACCATTAATTTTCTTTAGCCTTACTGATAAAAAAAATTTAAAGAGGAATAAGCTCTTTAAAAAACAATAGGTTTAAAAATCTTCAGGAATTATATTAATTGCTTTTTTAACAGTATGGTAGAGTTATTGTTGTACAAATAAATTTTCTTGAACCTTAGCTAATAGTAAACTATCTCAAAAAACGCCAATAATATTTTTAGACTTTCGATTTGACCAAGTTTTTCAAAGTATTTCCCATTTTCGACTAATTTCGTAAGTTGTTTTCAAATTTTGGCAATTTTTTTATGAGTATTGTTTTGTGAAAGACAGCAATTAATATTTAAAGCAAATATATGTATAAAAATTATAAATTAAACTGCTATAATATTCAATTCAAGATAAATGTTTAGCAACAAGTTATTTTCTAAATTTTCTTATGAAGGAGTCATCAACTTTAAAAAGTAAAAATATTTATCTATTAATATTTATTTTTGATCTTTTTTAAAGTGAAATAATTAAAATAGAAGCATGACATCGATTTAAGGGCTTTGATTAAAGGCATGGCTTATAACTTTAATCCAATCATGTTTCTCTATTTTGATTAATCAGTTATTTACAAACAATCAATCAACAAAATTTAGAAACTTATATTCACTGTTGCAAAGTTAATATTATTAAAAACAAAAGAAAACTTCAGAAAAAAAATCAAGAATATAAAAAAATGGAATTGGAATTGAAAATAACAAGTAATTTTTATAGGTTTTATTATTATTACTTATTTATTTATTAAGAAGATACTGTTGTGTAGTAAAAATGGAGTTAAATATAATTTCTAGACTGGCTTTTTCTATAGTAGCAAAAAATTAGATGCCCTCAAAATCCTTTTAAATTATTATTGTAATTGTGCGTTTGACACGCTATCAATAGTTCAAATTTAACTAAAATAAGATGCTGGTGGATTATCTGAACTAACTTCTAAAGCATAATTTGCTTCTTCTGAAACCAGATTTTTTTTTTTTACAAAATTAAATAGATAGTGGTCTATGTAAATTGTTTATATTCCGATATTGTTTAAATATATTTAAAGAAATTACTATTTTAGATGATTCTAGATAAATTTGAGTATATGATTCTTAATTTTGATAATTTGACCTTGAACTTTTCCTGAACGGAATTGCATAAAAAAATTTAATGTAAACCATTTTGTGACACACACACACAAAATCTTAATTTATAATAGTTTGATAAACTACAGTTAATTTTTTTATAATTGCATTTTAACCATTCGTATTTTGGTATTTTGAATAATAATTTCACTTTTCCTATTTCTTACTATACGTTTAGAATTCGGGGATGGGTTTCATTGACTGTGTATGTAGTATAAAGTAAGTATTTAGTATAAAAAATTATTATCGTGTCAAAAGTGACCCTTTCTTAAGCCACCATGACTGAGGCAAAATTTTATTAAATTTAAAATTCAGACTTATAAATTCAAGTTTAAAAAACAGGTCCACGAAAAGAAATTACATGAAAAAATTAGCAATTCTTTTACAGTATTTATTATCTTGATTATTTATTGAATTAACATTATATTTAAATTCTCACTGATCAATCATAATAATTTCAATTTTATTTAGTTATGATTATTACGAATCATAAAATCTATTTATGAGTCTCAACCTCTTTTCCCTAGCATTTAAAAAGGAAAACGAACTAAAGTTTTTAAACTAATGTTAAAATTTTTGTTCAGAAATGCTTTTTTTTTTAAAAAAGAAAAAATTAAATTATTAATACTTGAGTACTCCTAATAATAGAATAACATCAGAACAAAATTTTATTTACTTTTCAAAAAAGCATAAGGGATCTTCGGAGTGTTAATTTTGTTTGGAGAGGTGGAAATACAAGCAATTTTCGATGAGATATAATTCTTTGAAGTTAAAATTAAATAAATTCAATTCTTTTACGCATTATTTATAAAGGAATGAGGCTTCAAAAAAGTGTAAAATGTTTAAAAAATGTAATCATAATTTAAAAATTATAAGCATATGAAAATAAGAAACATTTCTGTAAGAAATATTAAGTAAATTTTACGTTGCGCATAATATTTTCAAATATAGTAGCCTTTGATGTATAAAACTTAATAGAATTGAAAAATGCATCATGCTGTTTAAACCCTATCTAATTTTAGAATTATATATAATTTTTATTTCAATTTTTTTTTAAAATATTGAAATTTGAAAAAAACATTTTTAAATGTAATTTTTTTTTATTTTTTAAAAAAATATTATTTATTATTCTATTTATATAAAAATTCTACAGTGGATATATATTTAACCTTAACGAAAGAGATATGCGCAACGAAAAACTTACTTAATATTTCTTACAGAAATGTTTCTTATTTTCATATGCTTATAATTCTTTAAATTATAGGTATACTAGCTGGTATATCCGTTCTTCGCACGGGTGAATTGAAAAACTAAACAATACATGTTGGATAAAGAAGTTTTTAATGAGTTGATTTTACGTGAATTACAATTTAAACAAAAAAAAGCTTTTTGCTTATCTCAGCTGAACAATAATTAATTTAAAAACTAAAAGTCTAATAGCTGGAAATTTTTTTAATTTTATTTAAAGCTCTCCATAACTCTCTTGTGGGTCGGTTTTTAAAAACACCTTCCTAAGCTCTTCTTTGCTCTGCAAAAGTAACACATTGTTACAAATTTTGTGCACTGAACGCTTAAAATAGTGTAAATAATTTATATCTGGATGTGTAATACGTTAATATTACTTTTTGCTGCATTTTTTTATGTTAAAACGGAAATATTCACAAGCAACGCCGTTCCTTACATTATATTGGCGACTCAATGGAAACATAAAGAAATGTTGGTGACAGAGCCAAGTTGGCATCATTTTTGGCGATCACGTTGACAACTTGACGATTGATTGAACGGTGACGAAGTTTCCTTGCTGTAGCGCCACCTGGTGGGGAGCTGTAACAAAGAGGATAGCACAAAAACTTTCTCCACAAAGAAATACATATAGTACATGCCAATTTTCATAGTGATCGGTTGAACGGTGTTGGAGTGAAGCGATTTCATATATACAGACATCCATTTATATATGTATATAGATAGATTTTTAAACATTTTATGCTTTTTTGAATCCTCATTCCTTTATAAATAATGTGTAAAAGAATCGATTTTTTTTAATTTTGACCTCAAGAATTATATCTAATCGAAAATTGCTTATATTTTCAGCTCTCGAGACAAAATTAACACCCCTTAGAACCCATAAGCAATTTCTATAAAAATTACACTAGCTTATGGTTTGATTTCATGAATCATACCCAGTGTTACTGTACTATTATTAGAACTTTTTTTATATGTATCCTTTCCTTTCTCTCTCTCTTCTCTACTTTTAAAATAAAATGCAAATTTTATTCTTACAGCCGAGGGAAACTATCAGCTGTCGGGTATCGCGACAGCACCTGCTAATCCAAATCCTCCGTTATAAAAGACTTCCCGCCATGTTCAACAAGCTCTTGATGTGTCACAACACGAGCGCATAATGAGGTCGAAGCTCAATACGTTCTGATGTATTTTTGTTATTTCGTCTTCGTGCCTTGTAGGCGTTGAATGTGTAATTTTGCAGCTGCCCGTTTATTGTTCCAAAAAATTGTTTATTTTAAAGAATAATGCTGTGAGGTACAGTTAGTTATTTTTAATCTTTGAATTAAAGAGAATCTATAAAGTTGAGCAGAATTATTCTCTCTCCTTACTTTTAACTTAGAGAACATGAAGCTAAAGTATGTATAAACGCGCGTTTGTATCTCTGCTTTCACTAGTAATAAACTAAATTTTTTTACAAATATATTTTATAGCAATAAAAAAATTTATCTTAATCGTGGAGATTATTTTTTAAAACCTCTTTAGTTAAGGAAATAAAAATCAAATAAAAGTTAAGAATTTTTGAAAATTCGATTAATGTACCTGTTATTTATATTTATACACACAGAAGAGGAATAAAAAGGGGAATAAAGAAGGGGAAATAAAAGTAAAGAGGAATAAAAAAATAGAATCAATTAAAAAAAAATTTAAAACTTTTTTCAAAGTTGTAAGGCTGTTGTTTTTTAAACTCGATACTTTTAAAGTTATTTAAGGGAGTTAAAATTAATCTTTCGATTACATTATTCAATTATAGATTAAAATAAACTTACTCGCAAATAGATGCATTATTTTTATCATTAAAATTATGAAAGCCCTATAACTTTCTCTTATTTATAATAATCGAATGTGTTTGAATCTAAATTAAAACTTTTTAAGGAGACACAATACGATTCCATTGACAAAAATCGGTTAAAAAATCAAAACTAATTTTTTTAGCCTAAATTATTTTTATATACTTTTCTATACTCTCACAAAATTTAAAAGCTCGAGGTTTAAAAAACGCAGAGTTGTGATAACTTTTACGTTCGTTTTTATTCACATTTCAATGGCAAATCAAAACTAAAATAACTAGTTTCCCTTCATTTAAAATGCTAAGGCTTTTTTTTCTATTGTGTCTAATACTTGGAATTTTTTTCTTCTTGTTGCTAATAGTACATGGAACAATAGTTGGTATGCATTTTTCAATCAAAGCAGTACTCATTTTTTAAAAAAATGATTGAATTTAGAATTTACACATTTTTTAAGGAATTTTCAATAAGCATTCATAAAAAGTATTGTACGATCATGTTATTGCAAACCAATCATTGTACCAATCATGCATGTATCATTGAACCATGCACCAATCATTGTACCAATTGCATGTACCAATCATGTTATTGCAAATATGTTATACATAGTTTATACATAGTTTAACGTACTTCTAAGTCAAATTCATATATGTACGTCAAATTTTGTAGGAGTAGTATTTTAAAATCACTTCATAAGTTTCAAGTTTTTCCCTTAAAAAATTAAATGTTTGAAGTTTTCAGCATAAAATCTGTTTCACATCATACATATACATAAGAGACAACCGAACAAATTATGAAAATCATTAAATTAAAAAAAATTTGCTTAAATCGTACCATGTCCCCTAAAGAAAAGATTCGTTTGATTTGAAAATTGGAATTTCGAACAAATATCTTATCGAACCATTAATAGCTTTTTGTCATCAACCGAAGATTCCGGAATGAAATATAAAATATCGAGTTTTCTCGTTGCTAAAAGGGAAAAAGAAAACTGAAAGTTGCTGTTAAGAGAAAAAATGTTTTAATTAACAATACTGGTGCGAAAACTTTCAGCACGAGAAATAAACATGTATATATATTCTGTTTCAAATTCAATGCGGTAAATATATTTACTTAAGATACTTTTTTTTATAAATAATAGTTAAAACATATTTTTAATTTCAATTTTTTTTAAAAAAAATAATGCGATGTTTATTTTAATTATTATTTTGTTTCAAAGCATTTAATTATCGTTTCTTTCATTATGAAAGAATTTTCTTCAAAAGTAATCCTTTAACTTTTCAACAACAGGTAATATTTTTAAACAGAGACTTTTTTTATATAAAAAGTTGTGGAATTTTTTTAAAAAAAATTCTTTTCTATTTGTAATAGTTATAAATATTGTTTATAATATTCTAACACCCAAATTGAGAATGAATTTAATGTTATGACTAGGGTGAAAAAAGAGATTTTAAAGGGAAAAAAATTGAAGTTATGTTTTCATCTGAAAGTTCATTGATAACAAAAACACGTACGGGCAAGGAAACTACTTGAAGTACATGCAACGTGATAATAACATGGCCCCCGACATTGCATGTAAAAAGTTAAATGCAATATTGTTGTTGTCCACGGTTTTAAAGCTTACGGGTATAATATCAAATCTTTTTTGTTACCTAACTTGCTTACTTTCCGATTTACTACATCATTAAAAACCTAATGGTTCGTAAACATCTTTATATAACAGTTCCTATTCGTCACTTTATAAGCAAAATTTAACAGGTTTTCAGTTCATTTCTTATCCTGTCTTCCTTATATTTTTCCTCACCATCAAGTCAACTATTTTGTTCTTGGCGATACGAAACCGACAATTCACAACTTACTTCCCTCTCATTCAAAAATAAATAAGAGTTTTTGACAACCTCCATTCACCCCTCCGTGTTTATTTTAATTCCGAGAAGGGTAGGAGGTGACAGACCCGAAAGGAGGCTGTAAATGAACCCCTAAAATTATCTTCCCCTTTCGAAATGCGTGCGTCTTTTTATCACCAAACGCATTTTTTTTTATCTTGCCCACTTGGCAACACTCGCAGAGGTCGAGGTTCACAGCTGCGATAGCTATTCACCGTTACCCTTCATTTGTTAAGGGATCTAGAAGGGTCCTTCTTTTTTATTATTTTGGTTCTATTCTGCCCCACGTGTCGTGTTTTTTGAGGGAGGGGTTGACAGAGAACCCCGAATTTGTTGTGGGTTGGGTTCGGTTCATTAAAGTCGGTCGTCAGAGCTCGCAAACAAGGTAATAAAGGTCGTGGATTCTCCGCATAGCGATGGAAAGTGACAAAGTGGTTGCGTGAAATGATTTCTAGAGCTGTTTGTTTTGGCTGTTAGGTGTCTTCTGGGGTTTCAGAAATGATTCCAGGGATTCTTTAAGTTTAATCCGGGTATTTAAAATGGTTTGTTCTTGTTGATTTCATGGTGATTGAGGTTAGGGAATAGGAAAATTTATTTATATATAGACTAATACGCTTATATATATATATATATATATATATATATATATAAATATCAGTAAATAAATTAATATATATATATATATATATATATAATTTTATACATATATAAACACAAAATGGGCATATTTATATTTTTTTGTATTTTTTAAAAATGTTAAATGGACTATTAAATTATCTGCCTACGTTAGGAGATGAGTTTACTAAAATGCCATGCGACTAGTAATTTTATGTTATTTTGATGGTTCTTATGACTTAAATTAATGAAAAACACCCATCAAAAATTATGTGATAATTTAAATTTTTAAAAATTATATGATATAGATAAAATTTGATGAAAATTATACCGAAATTCAGAATACTCTACATGGAATCCTAAGCCATGTATTTATAAACTATATTTTTTACATAACATATTTAGCACAACTATAAATGCGGTGAACTAAAATCTAAAATATGTTTGCAATTGCCAAAAAGTTATGGCTCATTGCACATTTCCTTTTAGAAAATTTTATAAAATGCATGGTGTTCGGAACAATAAACAGTTAAAAAAAATAAAACTAATGATGCTAGAGCTAAATCCTGCTAGTTCATTACCTTTATCATACTTTAAAAATAACATGTATATAAAATATGAAAAAAATAAATTCATAGATTTTTGAGATATCAGATTTTAAGTATAACATAATTTTAACAAAAAATAAATCTTCATAAAAGGCATTTAAAGTTTTTGTTCTTATTTTAATAAAATGATGCTTAATATATATTTAAAATTAACCACTTTATAGCACAGACCTTCCTCGTCAGTGCCGGTTTATCCATTGGATGCTTGGGGCGTGTGCCCAAGGGCCCGGATAAGTTGGACTTTACCTAATTTTCTGGTTATAAATTTCGATCTAACAATGCTAAGGGGCCCTTATATCTTCTGCACCCAGGGCCCGAAATGAGCTTAAATCGGCACTGTTCATCGTACCCTATCTTTTAATTTTTTTTCTTTTTGACTGCTCAATTTTTTTTCCTTCACAAAATTGAAAAGAAAAATTTTGAATTTCAGTCAATCATTGGTTCAGAAACTTAGAAATTAAAGGGGGTCCAACACATGAATTTTTAAAAGAAATATCGATTTTCACTTTTTTATATTTTTTAAAAGTTCAAATATTTTTGTTTAAAATGATGTATGATGAGATGAAATACGATAATTAGAAGTATTTTTTTTAAATGAGGCTACTCCTTGACGCGTATCAAATGAGCTCTGCTAGGAGCACCTGTGTTTTCCCTTGCATTAGTTTCTGATGAGAGCGAATCTATATTATGTTCAAGTGGAAAAATTAGTGTATTGGGCTCATCGAAAAGTGTATCGGTATTCGTCTTTTGGAACTTAAAAACGAAACAGATAAGAAAAGGTTAAGTGAGGGTCGTAACCGACTCACCGATGTTTTAATATAAAAAAATTCAAAGGTATTATGGTATGGCTATAAGAAATATTACCAATGGTCTACACGGCATGAAAACTGCTCTTTGGGCTGTTTATTTTCATCTGTCTTTCATCTTCCCTCAACATAGACAGTGTCCTGGGATTCCTCATGCCTGGTGCAAGTTTCAAAAGACAGAAGCTCAATGGAACGAAAGGCACTATGATCATAAGCACATATACCATAATGATGTAAATGAAGCCGATTTTTTTAGAGATCTAGGTGATCCTATGTTAGTAAGAAAATGTTTACTTGGAAAGACACAGAATCTCCGAATGAGTCAGTTAATAACACCATACGCTCAGTGATTCCAAGATCTACATTTGTGGAGTTAAAAACTCTAAAATTAGGGGTAAATATGGCTATTGCAACGTTCAGTATGAGTTACGTAGCAAAATTAATGATCTTAAAACATTGTAATACTGAACCAAGTTATATCAGTTATTGAAGTCAAATATTCTTTTGAAGTATGACTGTGTGTCATGCTTCAAAAAACTAGATACATGTAGAATTCTAGTAGCCCAACGAAAGCATCTTATCCCCCCAAAAAAAGGATAATATTGTAAAAAACAATGAAAAAAAGAAAACTAATAGAGCCTTTTATATTAGCAGAGAATTAAAAAAAAAATGCTTCATATGCTTCTGGAAAGTACTAAAAAAAGTAAATGCCCAACAAATTACACAATTTATTACTTTACAGCCTGTTTTCTCAAAATGTAATATTTTTCACTTTATTTACCTTTTTCTCAAAAACTACTTATCATATAATCCTCAAATATTCAGTGAGCAGACTTTTAACATGTTTACATATTTTAATGGAGGGAATTAGATATATCTAGCAAACTTCTGTAAATATGACTTTTTTAAACTATATTTTTGGGGTAGGAAATTGGACAATCTTTAAAAATTCATAATTAATTCAATTTTTAGGAAAAAGACAAACCCCTTCGCTAAAGTGTTATTGATAGTACACATAATCTACAGTAAAAATTTTATTTGTGAGAAGTAAGTAGTTTCTGAGAAAAAGGTACATAAACTTACGCAATTTAACATGTGCTCCTATGGACGTGCCAGACCCCCTTAAAATGACAGAACAAAATTATCTTCGCTTATTTAATTTCAGTGCAGAAAATTGATCAAATAGATTTAAAGAACGACCTTCACACGCGTAGTATATTCTTGATCAATATACAAGTTCTAGTAGAGTTTCTTCATTGGGGATTATTTAGTCTAGTACGACACATCTTTCAATTTTTCCACGAGGCCTTTCACAGTCTGTAAAAGAGGGAAATCTCAATGCTGCATGAAAGACTCCGCGGGCCCCATAGAAAGGCGATGTGGACTCCCAGGGGTCCGTGAACCATAGTTTAAGAATAGCTGCTCTAAAACAACACGAGAATTATTGACGATGGGCCTCGTAACTGTGAACCGTGGTCAAGTAATGAAGATGGCACCTGGCATCTCTCAATCTCTTAACTTTCACCTTACGTCAACTTTGAGCCATGATAGATTTAACGTGCATCAGCCTCTCTACACCAGGACCTGAGCCCGAAAATACTGGCCTCGACCATGACCCTAGCTAGGGTACACGAGCCACTTTTTTTTATCAGACAATCATGTACACGGTAAAACGAATATGCAGAGAATAAAACTACAACTGAGTATTTCATCAATTTTTTTTTAAAATTAATTTCAAAGTAAGAATTACATATACATGCTGGAAATTTAAATTAATACAACATTGGTTTAATTTTTTAAAATTTTTTATAAACGATATTGTAATGCCGGTCGGTTCCTGCTTCCCTCTGAAACCCCTTGACTACCCGCAGACTCGGTTAGGTGTGTGAGAGAAACTGAATAATCAACAGACATCATTCAACTAATTATTTTATTGTTACCAAAATATAAAGCAGACACAATAATAATCTAATTAAGATAACTGATCAGATAGTAGAGCGCGGAGGTGAGACTCAATAGTCTGGGATAATAATACGGACCCTCAACTGATTCCACGATAGCTTAAATACACTCAATATAAATTGCGTCGCACACTAATAAGCTAACTTCTATTTATATAAGGATCACGATACCTTTACTTTTATGAAGTTGAGTCCATCACTTGAACCTTGAAGGCGATTCTTATCTGGATTTAATCCTCGTCGATTGATCCACTCTCAGTAAACTTTCATTGATCAACTCCAAATGCACTTAATAATTCCACGATCCTTCACTCTTCAACTAACCAACTAACTCGCCAACTAACTTGTCAACTAACTTGCCAACTCCTCAAACTCGCGAATACAGAATTTATATAATATACTTCGTTTGCATAATCACGCTTCCTTACTCGGTGAAAGTTGGTTGAAATAAATATTTTCCTAAAAGAGTCATGAAGGGATTAGTAGAGCCGCGTATAGATCCGTCACAATATATATGTTAAAAAAAAAACTCTCGCTCACGAAATATAAGACACGTTAACAGTTTCAATGATTATTTCAACTAATGATTGAAAATAATTAATAATTAAATATTTCATAAAAATTTTCTGTAAAATTGTGCTAATTCATCATTTATATAATGCAAATATTTATTTTAAAACTCTCACTCAGGTTCCTCGTTTTTGGCCAAAATATTTTTAAATTTATTTCGAACATTTTATAATAAACTTTTGTCCAAAAATTAATTTTTATTAGTTAGTGTGTAGGCCAGTACATTTAAATATTTAAATGAATTATCTTGACTCAAACCTTCATCCTATTTTCTAAGCAAATAGCAAAGAAATAATAACGACAACAAAAATGTAATAACAATTTTTGAGCAAAAAATATATATATATATTATGCAACTATAAGAAAATAAAATGAATAAAAAAATTCATTATTGTACTGTCAAAAAATGCAGTTTTTTTTTTTTTTTTTAAATAAAGATTGGCATGAGCTGTCCCCCCCCCCCCCCCTCCTCTGTACCAATTCTTACTTTTGTCATATTTCTTCCAAAAAATTAGAGTACTCCTAAAAAGAAAAAGGATAACATAGTTTACGGTGATAAAATTCGAAAAACGAGTTCGAACAAATCTCCCGCCATTTTTTCGCATCGTAAATTCATCCCCTTGTGGAATAAACACATCAACAAAAATTGTTTACTTGCTGTCAACTTTCTCTTGAGCTCATAAATCAATACACCTTGAATACATGAACGGACGAAAAAATAACTGTTGGCTGCATTCGTTGCATCTTCGCGCGTGACGTTCACTTTATGTAAGTTTTCCGTAAAAAAATATGGCTCAACCATGGCAAAATGGAACCAAAGTGTATCAGGTTTCAAAGGAGGAACACCACACAACTGTTAGAATATTTGTCTTAAATATATATTTCTAAGAGAGAAAAACTGGAATTTTCAAAAATAAAACAATGTTTTTGTAATCAATGTTGTTTTTAAACTTAATTTTAGAAATATTTAATATAATCCATCATATATATGCATATATATATATATATATATAGATTATATATAATACTGTGGAATATGCAAAAAAATATATAATTCATAAAATATATTTTACCAACTCAAAATTTTAATAATTAAGTATTTTTAAATTGTTTTTAGAGTGAAATTTTGCGCATTCTTATGTTAGAAGTCACAGTGATAATTTTTTTAAAAATTGATATTTTTATTTGTGATTTTTGCTTTTATATATAACTTCGTATTTTTTTTAATAAAGGAACTTCTATTAAATCATTGTATACTCATAAAAGAGTTGAAAATGGGTATTTTACATACAAGGGGTGATCAAATGAAAAGGTACGAAACGACATAAAAATGAAACAGTTAAATATTTGCATATTCCGCCAAGGGAGAATGTAGCGAGACATCTCGGGATGCCATTGGAGACTCTGACTGGGATCGGATCATGCGCGGGTGCCCGCATGCGCAGGAGAGAGCAAAGGCTCTTATAAAAAGCGGCGTCCAAATGATGCGAGCACAGAATTACTCGAGCACAGAAAAAGCATTCACTCCGATGTGTACTGTGAGACACTCCGACGCCTACGCAGGTCCATCAAGAACAAAAGACCGGGGCTGCTCACGGAGAGTGTGGTTCTGCTCCATGATAACGCGCGTCCACACGTCTCCAGAGCCACACAAATGGAACTGGACAAGTTCCAATGGGAGACGTTGGACCATCCGTCCTACAGTCCGGACATGTCACCCTGCGATTTCCATGTGTTTGGTCCACTGAAGAAACACCTGAAAGGAAAGCGCTTCAACTCGGACGACGTACTCAAGGACACTGTGAAGGACTGGGTCTCGTCACAGCCGCAGGAATTCTGGGAACAAGGAATCCTGCGGCTTGTTCATCAATGGGATCTTTGTGCTCAGGCCTATGGTGTATATTTTGAATAAAGTCTATATTTGTACCCACCGTGTCGTTTCGTACCTTTTCATTTGATCACCCCTTGTATATTTTCTGCCGGATTATAGAGTTTAAGGAAACGTTTTGGAATAGATCTAAGATTTTTAAGAAATTTAGAATTAGCAACCTCTCTTAAGAGATTTTTGTGATGGATTAAAAGATTGAATGTGTGCTTAAAATCTTCCGTTTTTAGAAAAATAATGTACTTTTTATCATAAAGTGAAACACTCGCACACACACATATATATTTGTTTTTCTTAAAAATTGGTATTTCATTGTTACGTATTTAAATATATATTGTTTATGATTCAGTGGAGGCCACAGTAGCCTAATGGTCAAGGTCACGGACTCGTGACTGGTGTGTCATGAGTTCGAGCTTAATGTCGTTGAAAACCCGCCGGGTAGAAGGCAGATTCACGTTTAGTATGTCCACGCTCAAATGTTCTCACGTTGGTGTGATGTGGCAGTTAGGATAGGGGGTGACAGCTCAGATGTCGTCCTGTTCACTTGACCATGATTCAAAATTTCGAGGTCCATCGTCAATAGCCCTCCTGTAGCCTTATAGCACGAAGCTAACATAACTGTCACTCACTCTTCATGACTCATTAATTTTCACATGTTATTTACGAGCTATATGCTTATAATTATTGCAGCAATAAAAAATTTTACAATACGTATCCATCGTAGCATTACATACAATACACACATACACACACACACACTGGCCAATGAATTAGAAGTCTTTAAAATTTGCATTTGCCAGGGATAAAGTATGCAAAAAAATTTTATGACGAGGGCTACGCGGGGTAATAATGCTAGTATAAGTAAGGTGTAAGAGTGCTTTTCACGATGAATGCAGAAAAACGGGAAAACCATAGACCTTTCACCGTTTTGAAAAGGGCTTATTCTTGGTCTTCATGTAGCAGGGGCTTCGATTTCGAAGAAAGCAAATCTCGCTGAATTCTCAAAAGCAGCCACATCAAAGTTTTCAAAAGTTGTAATCAGAACCCACAGTCCTCTAGAAGACATAACTGAGTTTCGAGCTCAGTTTTCCAAGAGCAGGATCGGTGTTGTCTCTAACGAATTGTACTGCAGAACAGAGACTCTCCTGTGCTTCAAATGACACAAATCATCAACCAAGACTCTTCCCAACAGATTTCAGTTCGAACCGTCCGCAGAGAATTTCAGAGGATAGGGTCGGGTGCCTGTCTGAAAACTTCTCATTTCTGCCCGAAATTCAAAATTTATTTGCAGTGGTGTCGGGAAAAAAACACTGAATATCTGAGGATTGAAAACGGGTAATGTGGTCGAATGAATCACTTAACACCTTATTTTGCTCTGATGGAAGGCGTCGAATTTGGCGAGAGCCCCAAGAAGCCATCTTGTCTTACTCGCACTGCGCAAGGCTTTGGTGGTGGTGGTGGTGGGGGGGGGTATAATGATATGAAGTATATTCTGCTACCATGGAAGTGGTGCTCTGATGTTCTTCGGGAATCAGCAAACAGCCATGAGATACCTAGATATGCTGAAAGATCAAGTGCACCCTGTAATGTTGCATTTTTACCCTGATGTCGATGGATACTTTATGGACAGTAATGCAACTGTACATCGAGCCAGAAGTGTTCGAAATAGGTTTGATGAACATCAATTGACTTCCAACACCTTCCCTGGATACCACATAGCCCGGATCTTAATCCCATAGAAAATATGTGGGTATGATTGAAAGACACAAACACAGCACTTTCTTCTTTTGCATCTAATTTACAAGATCTAAAAGGCTGTATAGCCAATGCTTGGTATTCTCTGGACGTAAATGCACTACAAAAACATGTAGACTTGATGCCGAAGGAAATCAGAGCAGATATCTGTGCAAAAGGTGGTCCAATAAAATATTGATTATGGGTTTCTAATTCATTGGCTAGTGTGTGTATATATACATACAATAAAAATCTATGTATTGTTCTCTTCTTTTCGCTTTTTTTACATTTTCGTGCACACGCAATGTATACACACGGAATACAACAAACAATAGAAAGACTAAATTTTTGTATTTTTCTGTTCTGTACTTGTACGTGGGCTTTACTTTTCTTCATATCCTGATTTTTAGTTCTTGGTTCTCTATTTTAAAATTCAAATTTCTTTTGATTAGTAGGATATTTAATTTATCCACATCATTCCTTTTATTTAATTCGTGTGTGTGTGTGTTGATTCTGTTTTTGAAGAATGCTGACATAATAGCATTCTTCGAAAACAAAATCAAAATTATACGCGTGTGCATGAAATTCTATCATATAATGTGTACTCCCTTTAATAACGTATTAAACATGTATAATTTTTGTAATTATAGTTTCATTTCTCATGATTCCGATAAGAGAAGTCTGATTTATTTTTATAACAAAATAAATCGTATTTAATAAATACTGAATTTGCAATAAATGTCCCACAAGAACTTTGAAGTCTTAAGACTCAATTATATGAAAGATGAAAGTACTTCTGAACCGTCATCAGTTTCGTCAATGTAGTCTTAGATAATTCATACATGACTTAAGTAATTTCGCGTAACTTTATTCCGTTATGTCACATTGCTGCGCAGTTTGGTACCTTTCTGCAACACCAGTTATTCTTTTGCTAAACACTCTATCCCCTTTCCTTCGACAAATTTCACCTTTTGTTGTTCAAAAGAATTGGTGTCAATAAGTCGGGTTAAACGCCCACGCGCAGTAAAAGCACGCAGGGTGTGATAGGACCTTTGTGATAGGATACAATAGGAAACGGTCGTTGAAGTCAAATCTGATATATTGGAAATCAAAGTGTTGTTTAGCGGGTTCAAAACATTTTATTATGATATATGGGATATTGCACACGGTCAAGCCTTCCTAAGCAATCAATTCTACTAGCAACATGTCACTTTTTCGGCATTTTCATGCATGAATTGTTATTTTCATTTGGATTTCTCAAAATGTATTCAACATTTCATTTATATTAATTCAAAAAGACTATTTAAGTTAAATAATTGTGCTAATATATAGACTATAATTTGCATATGACAATAATTTTGCTATCAAAATTTGAAAGCATGAAAAAATTCATATATATATATATATATATATTCTACTAGTTGCTACTCGCCCGCTTCGCTGGGTATTTCAGGATGATCTATGATTTTATACTGATTATAAATTATTGATATCTAAGTCCTAATTGTATTAAAAAACATTCTTATAGCCCTCATCTCTTGATTTAAAAAGGACGGGATTGAATTTCTAAAACGGAAGTAAATGATTTTTTACGCGCCCGTAACCTGAAAACCGTTCTTAACGGATCTCTACTCTGCAAAAGAAACATGCTTACAAAATTTCAAATCTGTAGGCCTAATATTTCCTGTAAGTTGTAACCCCCCCCCCTCTTTGTCTACTCTCTGACCCGGCTAAAGGTGTGGAAGGAAGTGAAGGATAACTCGACATGATACTTTTTAATTATTTATTCAGCACATTGATTAACACAGATAAAATTCAACTAACTAATTAAGTTGAGATGTTTCCCAGAAAATAACAGGGGTCTTGCAACGAGAGTCGTGAGTTCGGAGAATACTTCTAATCAATTGATCCACCTTTTATGAATCAATCTTCTATTTTAATGATTTACACTGTAGCTATGTGACTAACTGTCACTTAAATCTCTTTAACAATTTAAAGCCCAAAACGCGCTATCAATATGAATAATTTATGTATATGATTTTTTTTGTTTCAAATGGGCTACATTTTAGGAGGTAAGCAATTTTCAAGCAAGGCAAGTCCCCAAGAGTGGAAACCATTTCATTGGTAACACCATCTAGTGGCAGCTTCCACTACCAAATAATGACGCTTGAATTTTGTTCAATTCAAACTCTCTTTGGAAGCTAAATATTGCAGTGACTTAATTTTGTCGAGAGTACCAGACTCAAATTGATACTCGAGGGATCTTTTGCATGTTACATAATCAAATGACATCATCGACTCCAGCCGGGATCGAGCCCGTAACTTGGGCTTACGTGGCGTGCACGTTTCTTTACAGCTACCAAGCCGAGATAATATAATTTCTGTATATAAACCATATATTTTGAAACAACATCATGAAATACCCAGCGAAGCGGACGGGTAACGAAACCGTATAGATCATAAACTCCTCCCGACAGCTTCAATTACTTCACTAATAGTTTGCTGAGTAGTTTACCAATTTCTAATCAAGATTTTTTTTTTCTTTTGCCATTTCTAAGTTAAGGGGAACAATTTTATTTAAAGTTTGTAAAGCGTAAAAAAAGACATAAAAAGCATGAACATTTTAATAGTTTTTGTAACACCAAATAATTAAAAAATACTAATTCACACATACGAAACAAAAATGTTTTAAAAAAATCATTTTTAGCTAACAGATTGATGCTCTGAACTCTCAAAAATAAAACAAAAGTAAGCCTGAACGTGATATAAACAAATTCATTTAACAGTATAACTGATTGATTGATTGCTTATTAAAGTCACACAGTGTATTAAAAATTTTACTGTCTCCTTTAAAGTTTGGTGGATTTGATTTAATTTTAATTTACATCGCACTCTGAGGCAGCACTAAGTCTATGGACTAAATTCATGTGACGTCATAATCACATGATAAATTTAAACCACGTGTTTTTAGCCAATCAAGTACAAAAACAAATGTGACGTCATAATCACGATAAATGCAATTATCTATTTTCAGCAAATCAGTTCATGCGCTTCGTTGTTGCCAAATGACGCTTTTTACAGAAACTTTTTTTTTAAAAAAATTATTATTTGTCACTTTATTTAAAAGTACATGTATAAAACAAGACTTTTTTTTCTTTAATTTTAAAATCTTTTTGTAGAAATTTCTTTTGAAAACTCTTGAGCATCTTTACCCAATTATGCAATTTGAAATTTTACCTAAGTTTTACAAATAGAATAAAAAGTACGAACTATATAGTTTATTGTCCGTTTTGAATTCAATGTAGAACACGTGTTTATAGTATCATGTGACCGTCATGAATTTAGTCCATTGGAAACGGTCTCGTAACTTTGAATGCTGATCAAGTGACGAAGTAGACACCCGCAATGGATCTCCACTCTTCAAACCTCCACATACGTCTACGTGAGGATTTTGAGCCTCGTCAAATTTAATATGCACCACTTTCTCTTCACGATGAGTTTTTGTAGCTTCAACACACGAACCCACGGCTCGACTGTCATGAGCTCATACCCAAAAATATTTGGCTACGTAGCTATAACAGCATAACAGAAAAGAACAATATATTTAAATTACTGAATAAATCCTGAGGGTTATTTGAATCCGCATTAGCTTGCAATTACGGTTGGTGACCAGTGGAGCACACAAGGGGGGTGTCCTAGGGGTTCGGACTCCCCTTCCCCAAAGCCTTGAGTTTTTTCGATTGATGATAATCCTATATATATATATATATATAACGTAAAATTTAACCAAGTACTTGTATTTAACAATTTATTTTATTAATTAATGCTATTTATTAATTCAATAATTTATTTTTTACTGTTTTTTGTTAACAAAATCGACAAAATCAGAAGAATAAATTGGTTTTGTCTTGACGTATGATACGAGTTGAGGGACTTTCGACCATGGACCCCCTCCCCCTCGACCCCTTTGAAAAAAAATTTTGTGCGCTACTGTTGTCGACCATTCATTTTCATGAATCAATGCAATCAATAACATCTATCTCTCCTCTCGAATGCGTCTGAGAATACCATTATATATTAAAATAGAAAATAAAAATATATTTGTTATACATTCAAGAAGTTAATGCAAATACGGTGGAAGAAGTACATGAACGATAGAACAGAATAAAATCTTTCATGAAAATGAAGAAACTAAAAGTTAGAACTAACCAACTCTATATGTAAAACTAACCGCCTTTAACATTAGTTTTTCAGATATATTCAAAACTGGAAAGTGAATCAAGTAATTTGTATTGTTTTAATCGTATAAAAGAGATGAATTAATAAGTCTTGAAAAAATTAAGTTTATTTAAAAAAACATTTCCTGATAATATTTTTAAACACCATGTAAAATTTTTTTTTGGCAGCGTACTTATTATGTGCTTGTGGTACCGACACTAAATACGTCTGGAAGTGTTCCTTGACGATTCTTCTCATGTCAGACATTAATCCTTGCTTATCCTGAATGAAATTTAGAATTAATCAAGGCCGAAAATTAATGAATCTGAAAGAGACAGTTTTATTAATAGCACCAGAGTGTTAATGAAGTTACGTAATCCTAATTATCCTATCCATACGCTTAAATTAAATGTAATTTAATATCTGACGCTGTTGTAGAATAATCATTCGAGAATCTAGATTTTTGTTGTTGTTTGATGGATATGTGATTTTGAATTCAAAATGCTAAAGAAAGACTGGCACAGATCAATTGTTGGGGATTTATTTTATTCTAGGCAGTATGTATAGCTTTGACAGTGAAAACAGATATGACGCAGAAACTCAGTTTTCATTCACATAAAACTAGTTCCGAGTTCTTAATAATGAGATTCAGAAGTAAAATAACATTAGTAAATTTTAACTCAATAGATAACGATAAGGATTATTAGCAATGGATCTCGTCATTTTAAAGTATAATCAAATTACGAAACCATGCCGACTCCGCCCCAAGGTGGTGGATTTTCATGGGACAGAAAACCGACAGCGTTCAGGTCGTATGATTAGTATGACTACGCGGCATGTAGAGCGTCCTTGAGTGCCCGTTTGGCTTGTGAGCTTTCGGCAAGATTTCTAAGTATGGTTTCGCATCTTCAGAGCTCAGGTGCCTTCTGGGGAGGAAACTGGGTGCCAAAGTTACTTACTGTGATTGGTATTCCACTTATATGGTGCCGCACTAAAAAGAGATACTTCTCCTGGGAAATGTCATAGGTCTACAATGGTAAAATACCAATTCCCACCCCCATTATAAATTTTAAAAAAACTATTCTAATGGTTGTGGTAGCCTAGTAGTCAGGGTCACAGACTCGTGACCGGTGTTATTGAGTCGTGGTTTTGAGTCCTGATACCACTGAAGACCCACCATGTAGAGGGGCGGATGCACGTTAAATCTGTCGTAACTCAAGTGAGTGAGGGAATATTAACGTCGCACTGTTCAGCTACACGAGGGCTATCGAGGATGGACCTCGTCATTTTGAACCACGGTCAAGTGACGAGGACGACACCTGAGCTGGTACCCTCCTCTCTTAACTTCCACACCACACCAACGGGGGACGTTTGAGCTCTTGACAGATTTAACGTGTATCGCTCCTCTACATGGTGGGTCTTTAATGGTACTGGGCTTGAACTCGTGACATGCCAGCCACGATCCGATACCTTGACCACTCGGCTACCACGGTCACAAAGTAACTCAAAGTCCTCGTTTTTGTAGAATGTTGCGAATGTAAACACTTAAGCAGGAAGAGTGTCGTCTGCTTAGATGTCGTCTTCGTCCCTTGACTGTGGCTTAAAATATGAGGTCCGCTACCAATAGCCCTATGTTTCTTCAAGTGTGATAGTAATAATGAGTCTTCCCTCCTCGATGTCAATAGAGTTAATAAATAACTCTCTCACACACATTTACTCTCTCTCTCTCTCTTCTAACTTCCAAGTTGTACTAAGTGACGACTTTAGGGCCTAGTTCCATTTGATGAACAGCAACTTCATCTCAGCTTAGGCCTCACTATAAGTGTGGGATGCGAGACTTGTAGACAATATTTTTCATTACCTCCTGAGGGATGTTACCTCGATGGTTATGATCATGTGGCATACGTAACAAAAAATATATAAACTGAAAAAAACAAGGACATCTTTTCTTATAATCAATTTGAAATACACGAATATTTATACAATATTTTTTTATAACCTTAATTTCATACACTGTGCCTTTAAACCTAATTAGGAAATCGTATTTTTGAAAAAGAAAAAAAACTCTGTTCATACATTTCACCTTACCAAGGAAATAAATGGTAGCTAGAGATTTTGAGTTGTGCCTGAACCCTTTGTCTCTGAATCTTTTAAGGTCTTTATTCCAATTTGAAGAGTTTGAAAGTATTAGGGAATTTTCTTAGCTAAAACATTAGTTTAAATTACAAAATCTATATGTGTGATGCCTGATAAACTTTGATACTAAAATGACATGTTCATATAAATTAAATTAGTGTATTTTAATTTAAAAAAATTTCTTAACAAACATTGGTATACAGATTCTTTTCTTATCATAAATAGGAATTCCAAGAGAATTTTTTTTATTTCAACCCACTCTTAGATGACATTATTAATGTAAGGGTGTCAACAATTTACAAATAATTCATTAATAATGAAGTAATGTCCCCTTCAGCCAACTGTTATTGTATTCAAGGTAATTTTAAGCTACCTGCTTGTATAAAAGAAAGTGTGTCCTATTGAGAATCCTGCTTACTTATTCAAAAATTTTATATTAATGATTTCATGTGTTTCTTTTATAAAGTATGCCTTAAAAAAAGGTAACGATAAAAAATGAAAAATTATTCATAATGTGATCGTAGGAAATTTTAAAAAATATTAGTTTGTGCATTGCTTTACACTTTTATAATTAATGAAACTGCTTAATAAAATTAAGAAATTTTTTTTTTAAATTTCTAATAAATATATATGCTCTACACAAAGCAAATTCAGCAAGTACATTTTTGCAAAATTTTGATATAATTTTTTCCTTCGACAAATCTTAGAGTTTCATAAACCTCTCCTTTCATCTTTGATCTTTTTCATTGAATTCTAAATTTAAATTTGCATAAGAAAATTTAGAGATTCCTCGCATTCAAATGAAATTTTGAAAGTTGCCAAATATTGTGAATTTAGGTTAAAAGTATTTGTTTTCTCATAAGGCAATAATAATGTGTTAAAATAGTTAGTTAAATTTTTACCTTTTGTTTAATAATTCTGGATTAGAATTTAAAAATATAAAATGAGTTTAAATATAGATTGAGCCCTTATATTGTGTGAGATGAGTTTTAATGATATTTGAATACAGTTCTCATGAAATAAAATCAATTAATCATCTCTCTCAACTTAACAGATTACAAGGTCTAGAATTGGGAGAGGGAATGTTTCACACATAATCCCATATTGAAATGAACATAGTGCTGCCATCTATTGAAATTTTTGAAATAAATAATAAAATTTAGTATGGTTCAGTGCTGCCATCTGTTAACTGCCTGTTAACAGTATTGGTATAATTTAAGAAACTTTTTTTTTTGCTCTCTCTCATTGATTTTACATCATTATTTTTATATCATTATATTGTCATTTTAAGTTATTTTAAAATTATTTTACTGTCATCCTTATAGAATTATAAGTACGATTATTACATTAAAGCTATTTTTTCTTCAAAGAATCATACCGATTTGAAGCCCAAGCTTTTGATTTCAATACAGCTGAAAATTTCATTTCGTTTAATCAATTATCTCAGGAATAAATTTTTGATGAACTTACGTCAGCTATTGAGTTAATTTTAATAAAATATGTGAAATTAGAATAGTTTATTTTTGTGTAAAATTTCACAATAAAATTCGAAATATTATATTTAAATATATAAGAATTATTTTAGATAATACAAGAATCAGGATTTATTTGAATTAAGAATTTAAAACATAGGATAATTTTGTTTTTATGCAAAAAAATTGTGCATGTAAACTATAATTAAATCCCTTTATTTATGCACATGACGCTGTTCTGAAATAGTATTTTAATGAGAAAATTAAGCAATGAAAAAACTATGAGCAGGGAATTTTAGAAATGTTAAGATTTCACAATTATTACCACATATGGTTTTTTTAATCAAGTTTAATTTTATAAATTGCAGAACGTAGTTTTTATTTAAGAATAGATTAATTTAAGAATGTTTTAAGTATAATAAGTTAGATGGCAGCACGACCGAATTGTCACTCCTCCAATTGAAATGGAATCTTTATCATTGTTGAAACTATTCACAAGATGATTATACTATTTAATTTCCAAGAAAATCTAAGGTCTTTATGAAACTAAGTTTCAATAAACATTTCTGTTTAATATTATCATTAAAGCAATCCTTTCACGTCAAACGAAAGTTTTTACGTGATACGAAATATTTGTGTGCCTTCTCTGGCACGTAATATTTTCAACTTGAACTGAATATAAAATAATCTTATAAAAAAATCTTATTTAATTTTACTTTTATAAAATAATCTTATTTAATTTTACAAACATTTATAAAAGTTCAAAGCCATTTGTTATATATATAGTTGAATAAGCCGAAAATTTTTTAAGTTAAATAAAATTTAATTCTCAGATTAATTTTAAATTTGATTTTGATGTTTCATTTTCGCAGCAAACACCGCATTTAATCGAATCTAAGCTACCAGCGTTTCTAAGCCGCACCCTGAATTCTATTGTTATCAATTCTGGACCACACCCACAATTCTCTATACGTTTTTGCAAAAAAAAGTAAGAAATGTGTAAAAGGTTCATCAATATCCAATACTTAATTTTAAAAAAACAATGAGAAAAAATCAGATGTTATTAATTAACTTAAATTACCAGCATTAAAAACTTTTCATTCATACATGAGCTTATAATTACTCCAAATATTAGTACCATGTTTCGAAAATGATTCGTCACTCCTATTGTCACAGTTGACTTCGGAATTGGTGTCGCCTTCGCCATTTTCCCACACGGTGTCGTCTTCCAAGCCTTCCGATGCATCTGTTATAAATCCTTTTTTAATAAAGAATGCAATATAGAAGAATGTAAAAGAATTATTAAAGACTGTTGAACATTTACGATCAAAAGCTATATCATTTTGTTTACGCCATCAATGTATATTTGTTTCATCCGTGTCAAATTTTCCGTGTCGCTAATCTGTTTCCATTTTTTTCTGCATGTCAAATTGCCTCCCTTTTCATACTTGCATTGTAGTGAACTCGTTTTGATGTTTTCGCCGATATCTTTGATGTTTCGGTGATCAAAGAACGTGTATACAAAAAAATTTCGCATGTAAATACATATGAATTACTTTTAGTTGGGGCCAGAGACGAAAGAAAATGGAAATGTAGAAAAAAATGTTTAATAGAATTTTAGATAATACAAATACAAATTCGCAAACTAAAGTTACTTTGTTGTAGAAGGTTTCACAAAATCTAACAAGTAGTCTACCGGCTCAAAGATTTTTCTTTTGTCCCGCAAAATTTCTTCGTAGCATGCTAATAACTTTTTTATCCCTTGTTTTGTTGAAAAGAATACTTTTTTCATTGGAGTCTATATTTCAAAAAATTGTAACCCTTTTTCAGTTAAACTGATGCCTTTTGTTGAACTCTCAACCGTCATTCGATCTTCTGATTGAACTGGGTCTAAAGACTGAAGTTCAATGTCATCTTGCTCTTGCTCATGCATTTCTGTGAGCTCATCTATTGTCAGCTCCTGATTGTGGGAATCGAGAAGTTCATGAACTCTTTGCACTTCTAAATTTATTTCCCTAATAAAATAGGCTACTTCCATAATCAAATTATCGATTTTATCAGGCTCTGGCACTGATACCACCAGAGTTTCAATGATGAAAAAGAAAGACGAATCAACGAGATTTGAAAATCGAGTAGCTCAGAATTCGCGTAATTTGGGGTAACGTAAGTCGAGAGAGGTATTATTGTACTTTTTTGGAGTAAGAAACATGCGCAAAGTGATATGTAGGGTTGTGTATTTAAGAATAAATACTCTGATTTAAATTACATGCTCATAAGAAACCCAACACATTTTTTTAAAGCTCTAAAATACTTAAACAGTAACATTACATTCTACCCGTACGATTTTCGAAATAGAAATATGTTTCGTTTATGTTATGTTTTTCTATATATTCATTTCTTTCCCGGGTAATACAGAGTTATTCGTAGTTCCCCCTTCCCCTCGGGTTTCGAAGCGCTTACAAGTTTTACTTACGTACCTTTACAGGTATTTTCTATTTTTTAAACCTTAATTACGTGGCATATATCAATGAGATAGTCCAGTTGCTGCTACACTTTACTCAACATGGTGCTATCAACATTATTGATAGCTATTCACACCTCTGCTATATCACGCGGATATATACATACGATGCATATTTTGAAATTCAGTATCGTTTTGAAATATTGGCCATTGTGCCACTGTAGACCTGCGGTCGTCTTTCCGAGCTTGCAGACTAAGTGCCCTCTTCTGTTAGAAAGGTATAGAGCAGGGGTGGCCAACCGTTTGGGGAAGAGTGCCACTATCTGATAAAAAAAAAGTTATGCGTGCCACTTTCAACTTTTCCAACAAACAAAAGACTATGAAAAGGTAAAAAAATGTTACTTATAGGCTTATTATGAAATTTTTAGGCAAATAGCACATATTTTATGCAAATCTAAGTAGTGAAAATTTAAAAATACTATAATAAATAAGACAAAAGAACACGAACATAGGTTTTATTGTTAAAATTTTCTTTTCAGTTTCAATCAACTAGGTTAGGTATATAAAATAAAAATGAGTCACCAGAAAAATTTAATTCTAAATAATTATTAAACAGTCAGTAGTTTCTAAGTGAAGTTTTTTTCATTTCGTAGATTTTTTACTGAGTCATCTACATTAGGATCAATTCTCAAAAGGTGCTAACAGAATCGGATTGTATTAGGTGTGCATCAGTTTCTCTTTTTTTCTCTATAATCGAGACGAAAAAAAATTAAAGTGTGTTCACAAAAGAGCAATATTTTCCTTGTAATCTTAAATTAAAATTATTTCAACGTTTTGTAGTATCGGTAAGAAAGCCTAAATCTCAAAGCCTGTGTGTGTGTGTGTGTGTGTCTTCAGTCTTGAGAAACAAGCACTCACTGGGCAGTTCATTGTTTTCTTCCAGATACTTTAAAACACCCCTCAAATACCAGAATCTCACGAATGCACTTCTTTCGGAAAACCAATGCACACAGCACAGCAATGAAGGAGTGTTGTTTACATTATAATTTTCTATGTTATTTAAATAAGTGTATTTAAAATAAATGTTTATGTTCTATTTTGTCTAAAACCACCCCCTTTCAATAAAACAGTAAAAAAATTAGTATTTATTATTATATTTTCAAATATTTTACTCTTTCAATAAGTCTTCGCGTGCCACTCTTACAACTCATCCGTGCCACACTGTGGCACGCGTGCCGCGGGTTGACCACCCTGGTATAGAGCAAGTTACGAAAGCATTCACTTGAGCTCACGTTTGTTTATGTCTGCTTAAAAAGGCTTAAACAACTGGAAATCATTCCAAAATCTTTTTTCTTAACTCTTCCCCCCCCCCCTTTCAAAGACGTGAAAGCATAGGAAAATTACAAGTAGATTATTGAAGCGTATGGAAAAAAACAACTTTGGATTATGGAATGGTAATAAAAGAGGATAGGCAGTTAAAGACGTACAAACGTGCACGGTAAGGAGTGAAAAGGGTGAAAATTTATTATTAATGATTATCTGGTGTAGAGAGTTAAGGGAAATGTTCGAGAAGGCAGATGCTATACGATTTCATCATTAACTAATGAGTTTCTTCAACTTTCGGAAAAAACCCGAAGTTGTGAAACAACATTTACAGTATCAGAAGTCTTGATCAAGTTAAGTTTCCAAAGGAGTTGCTCTAAACCAAACATTTAAGTAGAACTTTAATTTCCTCGTTGAAGGACATGATCTTTATAGAGTCAAATTGTTTTAAGATAGACTGAGGGGTTTGGCTGTAAATTACTTCTTTCGGGTTCGATATGATAAATTATGTGAAATATTATTGATTATCTTTGTTTTTGCCCTTAAAAAAGCATTTTGGTGGCCAGTGCTGCGACAATGATTCTGAAGCTGTTAGCAGATCAGGTGGTAAAGTTCTAAGAGAAGGGATTTAGAAAGAGTATGTACGAAAAGTGCCTTAACCCATTCCCAGCTTTTCCCAAGCTGCGCTCGAGCAGGTGAAACGTGCCCTCCTGCCTCATCCAGAGTGTAACTCGGCACTGTGAAAATTTACACTGCACAATCGGTCTTTCCCGAATTGATTCACAAGTGCTTTTTATGGTTTCGAATGATTTTGCTTATTTTTCTAGGTACTAGATGGTAGCATAAAAAACTTGACATTTTTTTTATCCATAATCCCGAAATAAAAGGAGCATGGAAAGGGTTAATATGAATGGAAACTATACTGAATGTAAATTAAAGTCTAGGATTACATGCAAAAAATTAAATTGAGGGGAAAAAGTTCTTGGTTTTTCATAATTTATCAAAATGGTACTTACTGAAAAAAAATGTGTCTTGTGTGTGTGTGTGTCTCTTTCTCTCTCTCTCTTTTATTTTCGCTCTTATTCTCTGCCTTTTTTTCTCTCTTTCTCCTTCTGTATCTTTCTCTTTCTATATCTATCTCTTTATCTATCTCTCTTTCGAGAAAAAGAAGAGGAAAATATGACATTTCAGTTTATTAATTAGACATAAATCTGCGACATTCTGATTTTCTCATATAACTTGAACTGATATTGGTACATTTTTCATTCTGAATAATTTTCCAGAGTTATTGATCCTTGATTTTTAACGTTGATAAGAGAAACAAATTATCAGAATATTTATTACTTTTCACTCATTTTTCAAGGATGATTTAAAAACAAATCAAAACTATTTACATTACGTGTTCTGTGAATTTAACCTTATAATATACGAACTTTGGGACCTCCACATAACTTACACAAATTAAATCCAGATTCCATAAATTGAAGGAACGTGTTAATGGCGATAAATAAATAATGTTTTATTCTTAATTCTGTGTTGTATTACGAAATTATTTTCAGTGGGTGTATTTCAACTCTTCTTTTTGATTAATAATTAAACATTGGACTTTCCAATGCTACTAGGCTGAAAATTTAAGAGATTTAAAATATCACCTAAGAATTCTAAGTTTAATGCTGTAAATGTACAAACTCGAGAATTTAAGAAATACAAGAGCTATATTGGTAGGTTTTAAAATATCCTGTAAAGCAACTTATGCGAAATGTGCTAATTTTTTTTTGTATATTACAAGTAACTATCTTTATTTGCGATTAGTAAATCACTTACAAATTCTTATTTATTTATACTTGCTATAAAAAAACGATGTAAAATTTCGAAGAGATATCCGATGTTGAAAGGAAAATTTGTCATATTTTTAGTCTGAAAGATCACAATGATAGCCGTGAAAAATTATAAATATTTTCTTAGCAAAACCATTTTTTTTATTGGAAACATCTTAACAAGAAGAAGTAATCTATCAATAGAGTCTCAGGTTTAACTCCCAATTCCATGTTCAAAGGATTTTCTTCTAGAATTGTAATGCGTATAAAAATGTACATTTTTTAAAACAAAGTTTAATCTAACTTCTGATTTTTGATGAGAATCGTGGGAATCTAAAATTTTTCCTTTTCAGTTCCTGGCTTTTTAGCTGTGACTTTTATAAGAACAGCGATTGATCTAGAAATGAATTTATTTACATAATAAGTTTATTATAAATTCAGGGTTTTTCCCCCTCTCATTGTGTTTATCATGTCTCTTTTTTCAAGTAAAAATCATAAATATTCTACTTGTTGCATCATCTACATTCATACAAAATAAAAATGTTCATCAAAAATTCATCAAATAGTATAAGAGTGTTCTAGCCATTTATGTGTGTTTGTGCATGTTTTTTATGTATATCCTTCTCAGATCAGAGACAAAAATAAAAGCTTGATATTTTGTAAGAGGTACTTAAATAGTTGTTTTGATCACTCTGATGTAGAAAAGTGCAATAATTTTTTTTTAATTTATAGAAGCTGGGAGGGGGGGGGGGATGTACCACATATGGTATATCAGGAACAAGACACTACAATCAGATTTTTTTCAAGTACTAAGCAAGAGTGAAACAATTTTTTAATTTAATTTTAGACTTTAATCACGCAATACACACAATTTATAAATTCAACATGAAAATTAAGTTTTATTGGCGTTTCAGGTACATATTAGCAGTATTATTACAATAGCATTATTTTTTATTTCGTGAAATGCCTTGAAACCATTTCTAGTAGTTGTAAAGCGTAGAAAAACCTTGCCAAGGCTTCTCATTCCTGCACCTACTTCGATGAGTCCTATCCCAACCATTTCAGGCATACGCCCAGCTTCTTTGTTATGAGCTGCTTGATGTAGAATGCAAGTCGTAACTCTGCTTTTTGAAGGGGGCTCATCATTCACACACCACTTAAGGAACTCAAGAAATAATTCTACCAATCTTCAAATCTCCTC